>CM016622.1:73442153-73585023 GCA_005393395.2 Gossypium australe | reverse complement strand
CACAATATCACTGCCCCCTCCACTCAGTCAATCCCACATCAGTCACATAAATATATGTTACATGCCATCATATGTATAAATCAGTACATCATGCTTCCCAAAAGCATATAATATAATTCAAACAGGTACTTACCTGAATTACCATCTATACCGATATGGTATATCATCCAATGCTACATAAATCAAGTAAGCATTTACAATATTCAACACATTTAATAAGTTATAGTGTGTATGTACACACTGTCACCAACAAAGAGTCTAAATCCCGGAAAGAAGAGTCGGCCTCCCTAGATCTACTGATCCCTATATTCGGCCAAATACCCGGGTTAGTACTATGGCCTAATCGGCCAACCAATTAATTTGAGAGGGGTTCCTTGTGAACCCGAATCCTTACCTTCACACTTTTGGATACTAATCGCAATACTTGATTCCCGAATCTGCTCAATCACCATTGATTAGTAAGTAAAACTAATAGCCTTCGGCTTTTAATCGAATTGTTATAATAAAGAAATTGATCTTACCACCACTTACCGAAATCGAATGCTAGAGATCAGGCTTTGAGTCGACTGCTTTACTTTCCTGAATACCTAGAGGGAATCGGTTACCACTCGTTTAGAAGTCTTATAACCATTGCCGAAATCGGCACCTTTCCTTGTAAAAGAAATCGACAGAAAAAGAAGGAAAAGGGGAGATAGATATTCGGCCATTACTTACCTTGATCCAAATCGATTAACAAAGGAGATGCAGGAAGATACTATACTCAATATTCGGCCAAATAGGGTTTAATAAAAAGGGAAAAAGAATTTCGGCACCTTGATAGGGGTTAGATTCGGCTATGGTTGATTTTGTTATCAAACAAGGCTAGACTTTTAGTGAGAAAAAGAAAAAGAAGAGAGGTAAAAGGGAGTAGATGATTCGGCTAGAGAGAAAAAATTATGGAAAAGGTGATCAGAATTTCGGCTACTGGAAAATGTCTAAAAGAAAATCAAGATGGTAGCTAGGGGTTTATAAAGGATTTCGGCACCCCCCCTTTATTGCTTGCCGTCCACTCTTCATAGGAAGAGTTTAAATTTCGGCAACACACTCCAAGTTACTCTTGGCCACACATTTGTATTAATTCAAATAATTGAAAATCCTAAAATAATAATCTCCTAATAATCCATGGAATATCCTCATTTATCTTCTATCTAATAATAATCCATTATAATTCTTTTAATCTTCATAATATCCTTGATTATCTCTTATTATCCTTAGAATAAAATCCTATTAAAGATGCTCATATTATCCTTTAATGATAATAATTAATAAAAGAGTTTAAAGGGAGAAAAATTCTCCCACTTGTGCCGTCCCTTAAATGAGCAAAAAGAGGGATTGTTGCGACTCGAACACAAGCTCCCTAGCTCCCCTTGGTGGCGTCACATGTAGCTCCTAAGTGGCCTCACTTTTGCCACTTTACCAAGGGCTTTTTAGTGCCCAACATTTATTCTATAACACCCTCCTGCTAAGACTCCCTACCTTAAAAGTTAAAAACTGAAATTTTCTACCAAACCGAGCCAACACAAAGCCTTAAATAAATCATTATTCCATAAATAATATCACAGTAGTTCATACATAAGAAAAATAATTAAATTCCAAATAGCCCCGTTTTTAGGATGTTACAATTCTACCCCCTTAAAATAAATTTCGTCCCGAAATTGCCTAGTTAAAACAGATGGGGGTATTGCTGCCGTATCACATCCTCAGGTTCCCACGTAGCTTCTTCCATACCATGGTTCCGCCAAAGCACTTTCACTAAGGGCACTGACTTCCTACGTAAAACCTTCACATCTCGATCTAAGATCTGAACCGGTTCTTCTTCAAAAGATAAATCCGCATTCACCTCGATCTCTGCTACTGGCACAACGTGCGAAGGATCTGACCGATACCGTCTCAGCATTGATACGTGAAAGACGTCATGGATTTGATTCAGTTCTGCTGGTAACTCAAGCTGATAAGCTACCGGTCCTACTCGCTTAATCACCGTATATGGCCCGATGAACCTTGGGCTCAGCTTCCCCTTTCGGCCAAATCTCAACACCTTTTTCCAAGGCGACACCTTCAGAAAAACCTTGTCTCCCACAGCATACTCCATTTCCTTGCGTTTGAGATCGGCATAAGACTTCTGCCTATCTGATGCTTCCTTGAGACGAGACCGAATCACCTTGACTTTATCCTCAGTTTCCGCTACCAATTCTGGACCCAACACCTGTCGCTCACCCAACTCCGTCCAACACGTCGGAGTACGACACTTACGTCCATATAGGGCTTCGTATGGAGCCATCTGAATACTCGCTTGAACTATTGTTATAAGCGAATTCCGCTAATGGTAGGTACTCCTCCCAACTACCACTAAAATCCAAGGCACATCCTCTTAACATGTCCTCTAAGATCTGTATCACTCTTTCCGACTGTCCATCAGACTGTGGATGGAAAGCCGTGCTGAAATCTAACCGTGTACCCAAAGCTGATGCAAAGCTTTCCAGAACCTTGACGTGAATCTGGGATCCCTATCCGAGATGATCGATATTGGAACACCATGCAATCTTACTATCTCCGATACGTACAGCTTAGCCAGCTTCTGAAGAGAATAATCCACCCTCACCGGTATGAAGTGAGCTGACTTAGTCAGACGGTCTACTATTACCCAAACTGCGTCTTTCTTGCTGGGCGTAAGGGGTAGCCCACTGACGAAATCCATAGTGATCCGCTCCCACTTCCATTGAGGGATCTTTACCGGTTGAAGTAGCCCTGATGGCAACTGATGTTCAGCCTTAACCTGCTGACACGTCAGACACTTCCCTACAAATTCCGTCACTTCACGCTTCAACCCGGGCCACCAGAACTGTCTCCGTAGATCTCCATACATCTTGCTTCCTCCCGGATGCATAGCGTATGGGCTGCTATGTGCATCATGGAGAATTTTTCGCCTCAACTCTTCATCCTTCGGCATGCATGCTCGACCTTGAAAGCATAGCACTCCATCACTAGACAGGTTGTATCCTTCCAAACTACCATCTTGAACTTGTACCCTCTTAGCATTCAATCCTTCATCCACTAACTGCTTGACCTTAATCTCTTTGATCCACGTTGGCTTAACTTGCAGCTCTGCCAAGAGACTCCCATCATCATATAGACTCAACCGAGCAAACATTGCTCTTAAGTCCGTCACAACCTTCCGGCTCAACGCGTCAGCCACCACGTTAGCCTTACCCGGATGGTACTCGATTGAACAATCGTAGTCCTTTAAAAGTTCAATCCACCGACGCTGTCTCAAGTTGAGATCCTTCTGTGTCAAGAGATACCTCAAACTCTTGTGATCCGTGTAGACTATTGACTTCTCCCCATAAAGGTAGTGTCTCCATATTTCAGAGCGAAGACGACTGCTGCTAGCTCCAAGTCGTGCGTTGGATAGTTCAACTCATGTGGTCTTAACTGACGTGATGCATAGGCTACTACCTTCCTCTCCTGCATCAGCACACATCCCAAACCAGTATGGGATGTATCGCAGTAGACGGTAAACAACTTTTCCGCTTCAGGCTGTACCAAAACCGGAGCTTCCGTCAGAATTTTCCTTAGCTTATCAAAGCTTCCTTGCTTGCTCTGTCCATACAAATGGAACACCTTTCCTTAGTAGCTTAGTCAACGGCGCTGCGATTAAGGAGAATCCTTCTACAAATCTCCGATAGTACCCCGCTAAACCCAGGAAACTTCGGATCTCCGCCACTGACCTAGGCGGTTTCCAACCCAACACCGCTTCAATCTTGCGAGGGTCTACTCTTATTCCGTCCGCTGACACTACGTGACCTAAGAAAGCCACCTCTCTAAGCCAAAATTCGCACTTACTGAATTTGGCATATAATTGCTTTTCCCTTAACACTTGTAAAACTATATAAGTGCTTATCATGCTCCTCCTCCGTCCTTGAGTAAACCAAGATGTCGTCTATAAATACCACGACGAATTGGTCCAAGTACTGCTGAAATACCCTATTCATTAGATCCATGAACGCCGCGGTGCATTGGTCAACCCAAATGGCATCACCAGAAACTCGTAATGTCCATACCGAGTTCTGAATGCCGTTGTGAACATCAACTTCCTTCACCTTAAGTTGATGGTAACCCGACCTAAGGTCTATCTTTGAGAATACCGACGCACCCTTCAGTTGATCGAACAAGTCGTCAATCCGAGGCAACGGATACTTGTTCTTGATCGTTAACTTGTTCAATTGGCGGTAGTCGATACACATCCGCATTGAACCGTCCTTCTTCTTGACAAACAACACGGGTGCTCCCACGGAGATATGCTTGGTCGAATGAACCTCTATCCAAGAGCTCCTGAATTTGAGCCTTCAGCTCCACCAATTCCTTTGGTGCCATTCGGTATGGTGCTACAGACACAGGTGCCGTTCCGGGTAGCAAGTCTATACCGAATTCGACTTCCGATCTGGAGGCAGACCCGG
This sequence comes from Gossypium australe, assembly GCA_005393395.2. Lineage (NCBI taxonomy): Eukaryota > Viridiplantae > Streptophyta > Magnoliopsida > Malvales > Malvaceae > Gossypium > Gossypium australe. The sequence continues at coordinate 73,580,527 of CM016622.1, read as the reverse complement.
AAGTTTTTCTGGGAACACATCAGCAAATTCCCCAACCGTTCGAACCTTTCCAATAACTGACTCCTTAGCTTCCAAAGCACAATTCGAACCAAATATCACAACCCTTCTTGACCATCTTTTCAGCCTTCAAGGCAGACACCACGTTGGATAGGAAATTCCTTCTATCACCTATCATAACCACTTCATCACCTTCAGCCGTCTTAAGAACCATCGCTTAGCCGCGCAATCCAAATTCGCCTGATGCTTAACCAGCCAATCCATTCCAAGGATCAAATCGAACTCCCCAAACGGTAGTTCCATCAGATCAGCCACAAATATTACCCCTTGGAGTTCTAGGGGTACGTCTCTATAGAGTTTGTCTACTACTACAGAGTGACCTAAAGGGCTAACTACAGTCATCTCCCTAGAAGCAATCTCAGAGTCTAGGTCCATGGTTCCTACCACACTACTAGCAATGTACGAGTGCGTCGAACCCACATCAATTAATGCAACATAAGGTAAACCAAATATTAGGAACGTACCGGTTATGACGTCCGGTGCGTCTCCTCCTCGCGACGCCTCGCTGCATAGACTAAGCCGGGCTGCCTAGCCTCTGTGTTACCCGAACCTCTGCCCTGAGTTCCACGACCTCTATTCGGACCATTTCCTCCTCGACCATTACCGCGACCCCTCTGTGGTCCCACATTTCTGTCTTGAGTACGGTTCTGCCCTTCTGGCTGATTCTTAGCTAGTTTCCGGGGACAATCTCTGACACGATGCTCCAAAGACCCACACTCGAAACATCCTCTATCACGGTCGAACAACTTCCCCAATGGGTCTTTCCACAGCGGTTACACTGAGTCGGCCTCTGATTAGCAGTCATGGGCCTTGCCGCCTGATTTGGCCCACTTGGCCTAGCCTTTTTCTGGACACTACCACTGGATCCAGCTGACCCAAATCCTCTCTTCTGATTATTCCTACTATAGCTTTGCCTCACAGCCTCCTTGATCCCTTCGGCTACCTTAGCCTTTTCCACTAAAGATGAGAACTCACGAACCTGCTGCGGGGCAATCAGTAACCTCAAATCATCTCGGAGTCCATCCTCAAAGCGGACACAGCGCTCGTGTTCAGTAGCCACGATGCCTCTAGCATACCTACTCAGCCTTAAGAACTCCGCCTCATATTCCGCTACGACTTAGTTCCTTGCACTAGCCCTAGAAAGGCTTTCCTCTGAGCATCCGTATAGCTGGTGCCCACATACTTCTTCTGATAGGTGGTTTTGAAATATTCCCACGTGAGATCATCTGCCGTGGCTCCATCCCGAACCGTGAGCCACCACTGATACGCTTCATCCTTCAGGAGCGACACTGCTCCTTTCAGCTTTTCCTCATTAGACAGGTCTAGATCGTCCATGATCCGTTCAGTCGATTCCAGCCAATATTCTGCTGCACTGGGTGCCACTCCCGACACACCCCGGAATACCTCAGCTCCATTGGACCGAATCCGTTCGGGAACAGATTTTCGAGCTCCTAGATTTCCACCAGCCCCAGCCACCAACTCGAGAACTCGCAACACAGCTTGCGACACAGCCTCACCACCGGTCTGATCCTGCTCCTCAGCTCTAAAAGTAGGAGGTGGTGGTGGCGGTGGTACCTCATTTTCAGAACCTTGTCCCGACCTGACGGGTTTAGACACCGTCATCCTACCCCTACCGCGTCCACGGCGTCCACGTCCTCTAGAACTCATTCTTTCTACCGCGCTTTAATCTGATTAAGAAAATTTTTATGCATTAGCATTTGTTCCTCTTTATTAATAGCGAAGAAATTTTATGGATAAGGTTTAATCAGAGATTCTTTCGAGCAAACAAGGTTTCAGTTTCCTATCCTAGATCACACAAAGGAGTTCATGCATCCATTCCTTAATACTTTCCATACCTATTCGCTCTTCGGACATTTCTGCCCATTTCTAACCCAGGGGTATTTTCGTCATTTTTCCTACAGGGGTATTTTCGTAATAGAAGAAGTTGTAAAATTTTAATAAACAGATCACTTTGAAATTCTCCAAAACTGGAGGATGTTTCTGAAAATTTGCAAAATTTAGAGATATGATATCGTTTTGAAACCAGGGGTATTTTGGTAATTTTTGTCATTCAGGGAGATTTTGAAATTTTGATAAATCGAGGATATTTCTAACAGTTGTAAAACTCGGGGGTTTCTTCTGAAAATGTTCCTTTTCAAATAGTGATGTTTGTAAAGATTTCCAAAACCAGGGTCATTTCGGTAACTTTTGCAACTTGAGGGCGTTTTCGTAATTTTCCAAAACCAAAAATATTTTGCTGATGATTTTCAGAGCTAAGTTGTTGAATATTTGTAAAATAGTTGAAATTTTTGAGCAAAACCATTGAACTGATATTTTATGAGTCAGGGGCATTTTGGTAATTTAACCCCTAAGGGCATTTTTGTAATTTTCCACAAATCAAGTTTTTCGAGAAAAACGTTGTAAAAGTGATGTTCTTCGATTTGAAAGAGTTTATTGCAAAAGTTTTGAAAACATTTGGGTTTTTGTTGTTTCATTCATTTCAAAACGTGGCTAAATCCCTTTCGGGTTTTAGTCATTATATTAGGCCTATGACCGAGCCCGCTTGGTCAGGGTGAACCAAAGCTACGCACCGGGCAGGATTCGAGTGAAGAGGAGGTGGGTCACGCGGACCGCTTAAATACCAAGCTCCCACTGAACCTTTCTAGACATGCCTACAGAGGTTGCCACACCACTGAGCCCTTTGAGTTAGGGTGAACCGAAGCTACGCACCAGGTAGGATACCTGCGAAGAGGAGGTGAGTCACGAGGACTGCTTAAATACCAGGCTCTTCCGGATCCAATCCTAGACATGCGTACAGGGGTTACCACACCCTAGCTCAGTGACTAAGTCATAGGTTGGTTTAGTTCTTTAAGTCTTATGCTTCGTTTGTGTGTTTGAGTAGCCTATTCCTAGGGTTCAAGTTCCTATAAGTCTATCTACGTTCCATGCTTCCTACCCTTCTACAGAATATAATTCACCAAGAGGTTTGGATGTACTTACCTGGGCGGATCGGTGCCGGAGACTCGGGCCATGCTGCTTAAAACCCAAAAACAATTCAAAAGGCCTTCTAAAACATTTTTGGGCCTTGGGCCCCCACAGTCGAGCTTTGAACTGGGCTCTGATACCAATTTTGTAACAACCCAAACCCGGCCCAAACACTATGGCCGAATCTGGTCTGTTACAGAGAAAAGCTTTTTTTTCAAAATCCTTTTTGAAAACCAACTTAAATTTTGAAAACCTCTTTATTTAAGTGGGCTTGTTAAAAACATACTTAGATTTGATTCGGAAATTAAATTAAGTCAAGTTATCATAAAATTACAAGTGTGCCCGATGGGACGTTTAAAAAATTTTCGTTCAACTTAGAACATGTGATTAACTAATATTATTAATAAGGTTTAAAACAAAATATTCAACATATGGTAAATAACAAAATAAAATATAAGGAGGCCTTATTACAAAATAAACAAAACTCGAAAATGAAATAATAATAAAAAGGAAGTATCATAACTAAAATTTAAGTTCATTTAAATTGAATCCACTGCATGGCCACCTCGAGTCCACCCGGCTCCATATTCGCGGTCTATGTATCACCTGAAAAATAGAGGAGAAGGTGAGTCACCAAGACCTAGTATGTAATCCTTCCCCCGTTTTAAAAGCAATTTCATACACAACATATAACAAGTAATATGCAGAATATTAAATACCCAACCTAGCCAACCAAACGCCGCTGTCTACCCCGTTGTGGTACCAAACCACTGGTGGTGCCAAACCACTGGTGACATATAGTCACAATGTGTTACCAAAACACTGGTGTCCGTAGACACAAATCGGGTGATGGGGCCAACCCATCGTGTGATACCAAATCACTGGCAGACGATCCCATATCTCAAGTGGGGCCAACCCACGGTGGTGTTAACCACAGGGATAAGTCGCTATGAGGTGCCAAACCTCTGGAGGTACCAAACCTCTGGTGACCGTAGTCACAGTGTTACCAAAACACTAGTGCCCGTCGGCACAATATCACTGCCCCCTCCACTCAGTCAATCCCACATCAGTCACATAAATATATGTTACATGCCATCATATGTATAAATCAGTACATCATGCTTCCCAAAAGCATTAATAATAATTCACGTTAACAGGTACTTACCTGAATTACCATCTATACCGATATGGTATATCATCCAATGCTACATAAATCAAGTAAGCATTTACAATATTCAACACATTTAATAAGTTATAGTGTGTATGTACACACCTGTCACCAACAAAGAGTCTAAATCCCGGAAAGAAGAGTCGGCCTCCCTAGATCTACTGATCCCTATATTCGGTCAAATACCCGGGTTAGTACTATGGCCTAATCGGCCAACCAATTAATTTGAGAGGGGTTCCTTGTGAACCCGAATCCTTACCTTCACACTTTTGGATACTAATCGCAATACTTGATTCCTGAATCTGCTCGTCAATCACCATTGATTAGTAAGTAAAACTAATAGCCTTCGGCTTTTAATCGAATTGTTATAATAAAGAAATTGATCTTACCACCACTTACCGAAATCGAATGCTAGAGATCAGGCTTTGAGTCGACTGCTTTACTTTCCTGAATACCTAGAGGGAATCGGTTACCACTCGTTTAGAAGTCTTATAACCATTGCCGAAATCGGTACCTTTCCTTGTAAAAGAAATCGACAGAAAAAGAAGGAAAAGGGGAGATAGATATTCGGCCACTACTTACCTTGATCCAAATCGATTAACAAAGGAGATGCAGGAAGATACTATACTCAATATTCGGCCAAATAGGGTTTAATAAAAAGGGAAAAAGAATTTCGACACCTTGATAAGGGTTAGATTCGGCTATGGTTGATTTTGTTATCAAACAAGGCTAGACTTTTAGTGAGAAAAAGAAAAAGAAGAGAGGTAAAAGGGAGTAGATGATTCGGCTAGAGAGAAAAAATTATGGAAAAGGTGATCAGAATTTCGGCTACTGGAAAATGTCTAAAAGAAAATCAAGATGGTAGCTAGGGGTTTATAAAGGATTTCGGCACCCCCCTTCCCTTTATTGCTTACCGTCCACTCTTCATAGGAAGAGTTTAAATTTCGGCAACACACTCCAAGTTACTATTGGCCACACATTTGTATTAATTCAAATAATTTGAATTAATCCTTATAATAAATAATAATCTCCTAATAATCCATGGAATATCCTCATTTATCTTCTATTATCTAATTAATAATCCATTAATAATTCTTTTAATCTTCATAATATCCTTGATTATCTCTTATTATCCTTAGAATAAAATCCTATTAAAGATGCTCATATTATCCTTTAATGATAATAATTAATAAAAGAGTTTAAAGGGAGAAAAATTCTCCCACTTGTGCCGTCCCTTAAATGAGCACAAAGAGGGATTGTTGCGACTCGAACACAAGCTCCCTAGCTCCCCTTGGTGGCGTCACATGTAGCTCCTAAGTGGCCTCACTTTTGCCACTTTACCAAGGGCTTTTTAGTGCCCAATTTCCTTCATTTATTCTTATAACACCCTCCTGCTAAGACTCCCTACCTTAAAAGTTAAAAACTGAAATTTTCTACCAAACCGAGCCAACACAAAGCCTTAAATAAATCATTATTATTCCATAAATAATATCACAGTAGTTCATACATAAGAAAAATAATTAAATTCCAAATAGCCCCGTTTTTAGGATGTTACATAAGGTTTATGGAAGGATGGGGGGACATAAGGCTTGGCTTAAGAGAGTTGTTTTGGAAACTCTCCTATGGCCATTAGTGCATGTATGTGGACGGCATGTGTGGCTAGGGGGTGGCCGAATGTTGATAGGAAGTTAAGGGGGGAATAGTTGGTAAACTTTAGCATTTTGAGCATTCTTTGGTATTTTTCTCTTCCTCTCCAAAAACTCCCTCTTTGGCCGATTGTACTTTAGGCATTTTTATGCAATTTTGCTTTTGATTTAGTTCTCATTTGTGTTTGAACCAAATTCTAATTTTCTTTCTCTCTTTTCCCTTTTGAAACCGAAACCACATTTTGCATTTTTGTGCACTTTTCATCTTTGGTAAATTAGGTGTTGGCCGAACCTCTTACTCCCATTTTGCTCTTTTCTTTCTTTTGATATTGTTCAAAACCATTTTTCTTTTTGCTTTTCCTGGCTGAATCTTCCTTCTCCCCATTCCTCTTTTCTTTTCTTCCACTTTTGTTCAAAACCGAAAACATCCATTTTCATTCTATTTTCTTCTTCCATTTTCTTCTTTCTTTTATTTTCGAAATCTCCTTCTCCTATTTTATTTTCACTTTATTTTCCTTTCTTTTTCTCCACTCTAGTCGAATCCTAATTGTGTCTCACTCAACCACATTACCGAAATTGTTTTGCCTTGAGAGGATCTTTTTGACCGAATTCATTATCTCTTCTCTTTCAACAAACCTTTTATTTTGGTAGCGGTATAGTGGAGTATTGATTATTTCTTTATTGATAGTCGACCATAGTCATACAAAGATCGTGTGGAAAATGGATTTCATCATTCAAGGATTTTGACAAACTCCACAGTCAAGTGACGATTTTCGGAATTGAATCGAAGTGTTAAGGTATGGATTTTTATACTTGTTATATCTTTTTAGATGGGCTACTAATGGATTTTGTTCGCTCGATTATTATCTTCTTTCCGTGAACGTTAGATTTTGGAGAATCAAGTATGGGTTCGAAGAGAGCAGTTAATAGTGTTTGGAAGAGGGGTGGTTCTGCTATACCCTCAAATTTCAAACGAAGGGCTGTGTCGGGAGTCCGAGACTTTCCACCGGGATGTGGACCCTCTGCTGGCGATAATCGGTTATTTGAAGTCGTACGTACCCCCGAGCCATTGTTCGTTCGTGGTTCTTCATCGGGTTATGAACCATCAATCGGAGAGAAATCGCATATAGTTGTTATTCGAGATTCCGAGGGTATCGGCGAGCGGGAAAGTTTAGTTATCACTATTATCAGGTGTGTATCTTACACACTTTATAATTCGGTGATATGTATTTACATATATATACTAATCGTTTTATTAAAGTGAAAAACTATGAGATATTGATTTGATACCTTGAAGGGTATGTGCAAGGATTCGGGTAAGTCCGTTTCAATATGATGTTAATATATGTTGATTGATATCATGATCTATTATTTAAATATGTTATATTATCATATCAAAGTATGATGGCATGATTGATACTCTTAATACATTGGTTTGGGAATGTGAGTGGAGGGGGAAGGATTTGATATCCGTGTCTTTGGACACCAGAGGTTAGGCACCTCCAGTGATTTGGTATCACATTTGTGTCTTTGGGACACCAGAGGTTTGGCACCTCATAGCGACTCGTCCCTGTGGTCTAGCACCACCGTGGGTTGGCCCCACTTTTGAGATATGGGATCGTCGCCAGTGATTTGGTATCACACGTGGGTTGGCCCCACAACTTGATTATTCGTGACTTTGGTCACCAGTGATTTGGTATCACATTTGTGTCTTTGGGACACCAGAGGTTTGGCACCTCATAGTGACTCGTCCCTGTGGTCTAGCACCCCCGTGGGTTGGTGTAACACCCCAAACCCGGCCCATTCGCTATGACCGAATTTGAAATGCCACTGCGGAAAACGTTTGAAAAACTTTTGACTTAGAGTTAAAAACATAAAAAACATAAAATTTTGTTGTCTTTACTAAAACATTGTGCAATTAAAGTTCAAATAAAATTAAGTTGTTAAAAATAAAACATTTTCAAATAATAATATAATCGACAATCCAACTTAAAACATAGTAAAAGTCCTTAAATACTTAAAATGGCCCTTATTACAATAAATAACCTTGCATAAATAAAATGTGTAAAACAAATAAAATATCTTCTGCATGGGCCACCTCGTATCCACTCCAACCCGGTCCAATCTTTATGCATCACCTGAAAGGTTTGAGAAAAATTAGGTGAGTCAAACAGACTCAGTGCATAGTTATTTCACATGTCTCCACACATATGGGCTTGGCCCATATCCACACAGTCCATACACGTAAATCATGCAATTATGAAGCCCAACCCAACCTAATGTCCATCCGTCACACCTACCTTGGCAGACCCCCTGCCCAAGGCCGTGGCTAATCCACCGATCAACCAAGTGATCCACATATCTTACCTTGGTAGGCCTACTGCACAAGGCCGTGGCTAAGCTACCGATCACATAAGTGATCCCTCATATCAATATCCACGAGGTGACTCAAGGTCATCCTCAATCCACGATGATGCACACAGCTATCATCCGCCGAGATGTGGCACCTAGCCAACACCTCCCTTGATGAAGCACATAGCTAACATCAAGCGCCAATATAGCACAAGGCTAACATTAGACCACGTACATAAAGTACACCCTTTCCTTAGATAGTCACATCCCAAGTCCCATGCATATATGTGTATCATGGCAACATATCACTTGAACAATAATGCATCACATGCCATCACATTTCATATATTCATCAATGATCATTTAATATCGTAAATCACTGACCTGAGTAATCGATCACCCACCACGGGTATTCACAAGCTTAGCCCTTAATTCGGCTACCATTAACATCATATCACATATACATAAATATAACACATACACACAATCAAGAGACAGTGCGATAACTACGCACCTTTTTGGTACAATCGATTAAATCTCGAAAACGCCACTTGATTATGAACTCTTGATCCCTTCAAATCCCGAAAGCTTTTCCTTAATGCTCCTAATGTTGGCTACCTTCACAAGAAACACATATCATGGCACAAGCATATTCGGCCATCCCTAAACCAAGGCTTAATCCTTGATTCGGCACACTTAAAAGAAAGAAAACCCCAAACCGATTGCTAGGATAGATATTACTTACCACCTCGTTGCTTGAAAAGACCAAATAAGAGAAAAAGGTTTCGGCTAAACCTTTCCAATGGTGATGGAATATTCGGCTAACTCAAAATAGGTATAGAAACGAGGTTGAGATGGTGTTTCGGCACTTTAATGATGAAGAGGGATTACGCCAAAGTGGAGGAAGTTGAATGCTTAGAGGATTTGGCTATGGTGTTTCTTTAAGGCTTCAAACCAAAAGAAAAATAAAAGGTACACAAAGAAGGCTACAAGATTCGGCTATCAAAAGGAAAAGAAGGAGTTTGGGACAGGAGATAGATTCGGCCAAACTAGCAAATAGAGAGAAGAAGAAAATGCTAGTGACCTTAATGGTCTTTGAAGTTTCGAACACAAAACAAAGAGAAGGGAAACCGAAACTAAATGGCTTATGCACAAGAACGACACTTAGAGAGAAAAGAAAACTCTAACTTTCGGCACAAATGAAAAAGATGAGAAAAGAATCAATATGGCACACCTAACCTACTATTACCAAACCGAAAATGCCATCCTACCAAGCCCCAAATTCGGCCAACACCAATTCCTTCACCCAAATCCCATATTTCCTCTTTAATTCCTCCTAAATCCTTCCAAAAATTCGGCCAACCCCTCTAGCCATCTATACGTCCACATTCATGGTCAAAATGACCATAAAAATATTTCCAAAACAACTCTCCATCATCCTAGCCCTTTGTCTCCACATCCTACCATAAATCATAAAATCTTATCCCAAAATACATGCTTTCCTAAACTAATATTCAACTTGCCATGAAAATTGAAAGTCCAACCTACCATAATTAGAGCTTGACCGACATTTAATGCTAAGATGCATAAAATAAAGTCTTCCCAATGCAACCCATGCTACTCGAACCTCTTCCCTCAAGCAACTCTCCATGCATCATAACCACCTTGCCACTAACTCATGTGCTAGAATTTAACACTTAAATTAACTTAAGTGTCAAGTTCACCTAATCCACTTCACTAAATTTTTAATACTAAGAATTATTCTAGCATTATTAATAAAATCAAGCCTTCACAAGACTATGCTAAACACACATAATTCATACCCGAGCTAACACAAATAATAAAATAATACTCAAATTTTCCTAAAGCCCATGGCCCAATCGACCCAATCCTACTAGGCCCAATTTCGGGATATTACAGTTGGCCCCACTTTTGAGATTTGGGATCGTCGCCAGTGATTTGGTATCACACGTGGGTTGGCCCCACAACTTGATGATTCATGACTTTGGGTCACCAGTGATTTGGTATCACAATATTGGATATCGTGACTTTGGGTCACCAGTGGTTTGGCACCACCAGTGGTTTGGTACCACACGGGGTAGAAAAGGAGTTATGGATGGCTAGGATTGGGTGCATTATATATATATATATATATATTGCTTGGTTATAAATTGTGTAAGAATGTTGCATTAACCGGGGGAAGGATTTATGCACTGAGTCTTGGTGACTCACCTTCTCCCTTATCTTTTCAGGTGATTCATAGATTGTGGATGAGGAGCCGGATGAACTCGAGGTGGCCATGCATTAAATAAATACGGTTTTACATGAACTTTGGTTTGGGTACTTTACCTTATTTAAATTTGGTTCCATATTTATTTTGGGTTTGTAATAAAGCCATTTAAATTATGTTTTGGATTATTTATATGCTTTGGATATGTTTTAAATATGGCTTATAAATTATTTGGTTAATTTAATAATTGAGCCCAAAGTTTTCTAAAATAATAAAAACGCAATGGTTTTAAAATCTTACCATCGGGTAATATAAATTGTTTGATAGTAAAATATAAAGTAAGTGTTTTCTACAATTTTAATGATTTCCAAATATTAAGTTTCCACATTCAAATGCAAATGTTTTCAAATTAATATTTCGAGTTTTCTTAAATGATACAAATATTTTCTAACCTATGATTTATCAACTAAGCTTTAAAGTTTTATTTATGAAATTTCAAAGTAAATTATCAGTTTAAACTTATTATACATCTGTTTTCTACAAATATAGAATTTTAAAAGAGTTTTTCACTAAAATTAAATTCTTAATTCGATTCTTTTCAAAACGTTTTCCTCTGTGACATACCAGATTCGGTCGTGGCGTATTGACCGGGTTTGGGGTGTTACATTGTCTTTCTCGCAATGTAAACGTTCTTACAGTGCCACTTATCATATGTTTGAATTTAGACAATCAATGAGCTAATATTTGTTTGTCACAATTTCACAATGCATGCAAAATATGAAAGAATGAAACACAAAAGACATAATAGTGAATTGTTAAATTAACTTTATTTATTTATTCATCGTTCAAATACATAGAAAATAATTACATGTTTACTACAATATGAGCACATTTTCCAACAATCTCACACTTGCTGTAGTGAAGTAAATATGTCATGTTTCGCATTCCCGTATTCTTCATATGTTTGTTAAAAGTCCTAGGTAAAAGAGTCTTAGCAAACAAATCCACAAGGTTATATTCATAAGCTACTTTCACCACATCTACTATTCCTTCGGCTAAACAAATATTTGGACATGTGCAAAGCATAACATACATAAGGCTTCCAACCGCTGAAGCATATGGAACCTTACTCATATGCTCTCTTTCTTTCGCTGTCTTAGGACAGTTATCCAAAGAAAGATGAAAACCCGATGCACTCGGTTGAACGCCTAGCTTCACATTGCTCATTACAATATATTCCAGTACCTTATTGTTGTATGAAGCTTATGATAGAGCTATCCTTTAATTCTTTTGATCCCTAAGGATTCGAATTCCAAGAATATAACTAGCTTCACCCAAGTCCTTCATGCTAAAATATTGAGATAACCACACTTTACCCAATGACAATTCTCCTACATTATTTTCGATAAGTAGAATATCATTGACATACAGAATGAGGAAGACCACTTTTTTGTCCTTTGCACACTTATAAACTAAAGTTTCATCAGTGTTTTACTCAAAACTAAAAATCTTGATCGTTTGATCAAATATTTTATTCCATAGTGGGACGCTTGCTTAAATCCATAAATAGGTCTTAGCAGTTTGCAAAATTTTTGCTCGTTTCCTTTGACAACATAGCCATTGAGTTGAGTCATGTAAATGGTCTCATCAAGATAACAATGCAAGAATATTTTCTTGACATTCTTTTGCTAGATCTCATAACCGAGAGTAGAGGAAATGGATAAGAGTATGTGGATAGACTTAAGTGTAACAACCCAATTTTGGGCCTAGTGGGAACAGTGGTTTCGAGACCACAAACTTGACGCAGTAAAATTTATTTTTATTATATTTTTATGGTCTACAGTTTTATGGAATGATTTTGTGAAAATTTTGTTCGAAAATTTTGACGTTTGGGCACTCAATTTAGTTAAAAGGGCTAAATTGAAAAAAGGTGCAAAATGTGTGTTCTAGAAGCTAGAGGTTTCTAATTTCCATGAAATTCTAAATTAGAGGTCCTTATATTGTAATTAGACATTATACTTTTTAGTTGGACAAAAATGGACATGGCTAGGTGAAATTTCAAAGTTTGGCATTAAGGGCATTTTGGTCATTCAGTAAATAAAGCCAAAATAACTAAATAATAGTCTTCATCTTCATCAATTTAGTCCCCCATGGCCGAAATTCACAAGAGCAGTCCATACCTAGGGTTTGTTCATCTTCCAACCTCGATTGTAAGTTCGTTCTAGCCCTGTTTTTAATGATTTTTATGTTTTTGAGATCCTTGTAACCTAATCTAACTATTTCAAGGACTAATTTGAAGAGATATCAAATTCTAAAATTTTACTCATGTTAGATATTTGTGTATTTTGATGTTTAATGGTAGAAAATATATGTCTGGTTGTAACACCCCTTGCCATATCCGAACCGGAACAGGGTTTGAGGCATTACATAACAAATTTTGCTTAAACATATAAAATAGGGTTATAAAATTTTGTTTAAACCTATCACTCTCACATATCCGGCCTAGGAGGCCTTAAATATACTTCCGAGAAGTATCGAAATTTATCCGGGAACTTTCACGAGTTCGATAAACTTTTTAATAAAACAGGGGCCACGCGCCCGTGTAGGACTAGGGACACGCCCGTGTGCCCCTAAGGCATGCCCTTGTCTCCCACCCGTGGTCGACAATGACTAATTTCATACGGCCTTGACACGCTCGTGTCACTACCCCGTGTGCCAAACCTTGGTATTCTGACTTATCCACACGGCCTATGCACATGCCAGTGTACCCCAACCGTGTGGTAATTCAAATCCCAAGTGCAAAGTGCAGACTTCACACGGCCTTGGTGCACGCCCATGTTCTAGTCGTGCCCCCCACATGGCCTAGGCCCACGACCATGTGTCTAACTAAGTGAGCAATTAGCAGGCTATGTACCAAGCCCTTTTCCACCTTAGAATGCACACATACATACTTCTACTCAAATAATACAATTCCTACCCCATAAGCAAGTCCAAGGACTCATTTCCAACATACAAGATCATTAAAGGGACATACACTTCATGAATTTCATCTTCATTGAACAAAAGAGTTCGCCAAATATTTGGCTAACTTATAAGGCCATTTACAAAATGACTTACCTAGCCAACACTTTGACTAACAATTACAACTTAACAAAATACTCCAATCCTATACATACCATACTCAAAATAAGTCTAAAATTGTTATACCAAAGTGCTGTCGATAGTGTGACTTCCAAACTTCGATGGCCACGATCCTCGAGTTACCTTGGCAATACTCATTTCCAAAATGAGTTAGTTCTTTGGTTCAATCCAAGACTTTATTCTTTCCCCGATCGAGGCGGATTCTCGACTCCTCTTGCTTTGTGAAGGGTTGAGTGTGCTGAAATTTTTGAAGCTTTCTACCCTCTATTTGCTGCTAATTTTCGGTGGAAGAGAAAAGAAGAAAAGATGATATTTTTCTCTCTCCTTATTTTATTAATACATGTCAAATAAGTCACCAACTATCACCAACTTTGACCAACATTGCCCATCTTTGTCTCCTATGGCTGACCATGCTATCTCTAGGGGTCTAATTGCCTTTTAAATACCTCCAATTAATAAGGTCTAATTGCCTTTTAAAGACCTCCAATTAATAATCTATGTCTATTTGGTACCTTTAGCTTATAGAATGGAACTTTCGCACTTTATGTGATTTAGTCCTTTTTCACGTTTAAACACAAAATCGCTAAAAGTAAAGCACCAAAATTTTTGTGCATATGTACTATCATGTTCTAACTCCTAATATAACATGAAAATAAATTTCTCAAATCTCGGATTAATGATCCTGAGATCACTATTCCGGATAGCCCCTAAATCGGGCTGTTACAATTCTCCCCCTTAAGGATTTTCGTCCTCAAAAATCTTACCAGTGAAAAGATTGGGGTATTGATTTCTATCGTTTCCTCGGGCTCCCATGTAACCTCTTCAACACCGTACCTTTTCCATAGGACTTTCACTAGGGCTATGCTTTTGTTCCTTAACTGTTTGACTTTACGAGCCAAAATTCTAACTGGTCCTTCTCCATATGTCAAATCCGGTTGTATTTCTATTTCTATCGGCACTAAGACTTGTGAAGGATCTGAACGATATCGGCGCAACATAGACACATGAAAGACGTCGTGAATCTTTTCTAACTCAGGTGTCAAGGCTAACTGATAAGCTACCAGTCCTATCCTTTCAGTAACTTCATAAGGTCCGATAAAGCGCAGACTCAATTTGCCCTTCCGGCCAAATCTGAGGACCTTTCTCCAAGGTGATACTTTCAAGAACACTTTATCACCAACTCCGAATTCTATCTCTTTCCTTTTTAAATCCGAATAGGACTTCTGTCTATCTAAGGTGACTTTTAGGCAGTTACGTATTACTTTTACATTCTCTTCAATTTCCTTAACCAAATCAACCCCGTGTATCTGTTTTTCTTTGAGTTTTGACCAATACAAGGGCGTCCGACACTTACGCCTATACAATGCCTCATAAGGCGCCATCTTAAAACTTGATTGAAAGCTGTTGTTGTAGGCGAATTCCACCAATGGTAAGTATTTCTCCCAATTACCATGGAATTCCAAAACACAACACCGAAGCATGTCTTCTAGTATCTAAATTACCCTCTCCGACTGCCCATCAGTTTGTGGATGGAAAGTCGTACTGAAACTCAATTTCGTGCCCAAAGCTTCTTGCAGCTTTTTCCAAAATCGTGACGTGAATCTCGAATCTCTATCTAAAATGATTGACAACTGTACACCATGAAGTCTTACTATCTCAGACATGTACAAGTCTGCCAATTTATCGAGTGAATAGTTGACTCGCACTGGTATAAAGTGGGTTGAATTAGTGAGTCTACCAAGCACTACCCATACTGCATCTTTCCTCTTGGGAGTCAACGGTAAGCCCGTCACAAAGTCCATAGTAACACGGTCCCATTTCCACTCAGGAATCGTAAGGGACTGAAGTAAACCTGAGGGCACCTGATGTTCAGCCTTCACTTGCTGACAAATCAGGCATTTGGATACAAATTCAGAAATATCTTTCTTCATAGCCAACCACCAATACCATCTCTTCAAATCATGGCACATCTTTGTGCTACCTGGGTGTATATTCAAACATCCATTATGTGCTTCATGCAAAATTTTGCGAATGAGCTCATCATTCCTGGATACACAGACTCGATCTCGAAACGTCAGACATCCATCAAGATTTACTTGAAAGTCTGTCTCAATGCTCGACTCACATAAAACTCTCTTGGCTTGCAAACTGTTATCATCCTTCTGAGCTTCACAAATATCTTGGAGGAACAATGGTTTAGCCCTCAACTCGGCTAAAACGGAACCATCATCTAACAAGGTCACCTTAATGTTCATGGCTTTTAGTGCAAACAATGATTTTTTGCTCAAAGAGTCGGCGACTACATTTGCCTTTCCCGGATGGTAGTCAATTACTAACTCATAATCTTTAATCAACTCTAACCATCTTCGTTGCCTCAAATTTAATTCCTTTTGGGTCATCAAATATTTTAGGCTTTTGTGGTCAGTGAAAATCCAACACCTTTCACCATATAAATGATGTCTCCAAATTTTTAACGCAAACACAATTGCGACCAATTCTAAATCATGAGTCGGGTAGTTCCTCTCGTGCGATTTCAGTTGTCTAGAGGTGTGTGCAATCACTTTACCCTCTTGCATAAGTACACAGCCCAATCCGTTCAAGGATGCATCACTATAAATCGTAAATTCTCTTCCCAGTTCCAGTTGGACCAAAATAGGAGCCTCAGTCAACAGTGTCTTCAGTTTCTCAAAAACTCTATTGACACTTTTCCGTCCAGTCGAACTTTACATCTTTCTGCAGAAGTCTTGTCATCGGTGTAGATATCATGGAAAACCCCTTGACAAAATGCCTATAATAGCCTACTAGGCCTAAAAAACTCCTCACTTCAGTTACGCTCCTCGGCGGTTTCCATTCAACAATTGCCAAAATTTTACTCGGGTAGACTCTAATCCCATCTCCCGAGAAAATATGCGGTAAAAATCCCACTTTCTTGAGCCAAAATTCGCTCTTACTAAATTTGGCATACAATTGTTTTTCTCTCAAAACTTGTAGAACCATAATTGTTTTTCTCTCAAAACTTGTAGAACCATACTCAAATGCTCTGCGTGATCGTTCTCATCTCGAGAGTAAATTAGTATGTCATCGATGAAGACCACAACAAACCTATCCAAGTACGGTCGAAAAATGTGCTTCATCAATTCCATGAAAATCGCAGAGGCATTTGTTAGACCAAAAGGCACGACCAAAAATTCATAGTGGTCGTACCTAGTTCTAAATGCGGTTTTCGATATATCCGAGTCCTTGAATCTCAAATGATAGTACCCTGACCTCAGATCTATCTTGGAAAATAATGTAGCTCCCTTCAATTGATCAAATAGATCGTCGATCCTTGGCAACGGGTACTTATTCTTCACTGTCACCCTGTTGAGTTGCCGATAGTCTATACATAGTCTCATGGAACCATCTTTCTTCTTCACGAATAGAATGGGACCACCCCACAGAGAAAAACTCGGCCTCGCGAAACCCTTATCCATTAATTCTTGCAACTGTGCTTTCAACTCTTTCAGTTCAGTTGGGACCATTCTATAGGGAGCAATAGAAATAGGGGCAGTACCTGGAGCTAATTCAATCCCAAATTCAATCTCTCTATCCGGAGGTAGCCATGGCAACTCTTCCGGAAAAACATCTAGGTACCCACATACTATGGGTACTGACTCAATTTTCAATTCAGTCTCTTTAGTGTTCAACATAAAGGCAAGATAAGCCTCATACCCTTCCTTAGGTACCTCTGAGCTGACATGGTTGATACCACTATCGGTGACCTATCTGGCTTATCTGATTCAACATGAATAAAATTACCACTTTCATCTCTCAATTCGATATGCTTCTTCCCACAATTCACAATTACACTGTGGGTAACTAACCAATCCATCCCGAGAATGACGTCAAACTCGTCAAACGGTAATAACATAAGATCGACCGAGAAACAATGACCCTTAATCATCAAAGGGCACCCTTTGCAAACTCTATCAACCAATACACACTTGCCTAGGAGACTAGACACTCTTATGATGAATTCCGTAGACTCTATAGGCATACTCATTCTAGAGACTAATTTCATGCATATGTATGAGTGGATAGATCCCGGGTCAATTAAAGCTATAAAATGAGTATTATGGAGAGAAAAGATACCCGTGATCACGTCGGGGGAAGATGCCTCTTCACGAGCACGAATGGCATATGTACTCGCCGGTGCTCTACCCTCGACTCTAGCAGCTTGTTCTTTAGAAGGATTCTTGCTTCCCATCTCAATTCATGGGTTTCTCAAAGGTCTTCTCCTAGTGGTACTTCCCGATCTTGCATTTTGAGGCCTTTCTTTCTTGTTTATCTCTGGACATTCTCTGATTAAGTGGTCTAAAACTCCACATCTGAAGCAAGCTTTCTCATTAGCTCGACACTCACCAGAATGGCGCCTGCCACACTAAGGGCATTCTGGTCTACTTGGTCAAACGTTTCCCACACTAGCAACTGATGTGGTTTGCCCTTTCGATCTCGAAAACTGCTTGCCTTTATCTCGGGTTGAAAACCCCGCTGAAGTGATTGATCGAGTAGTGAAATCCCTCAATTTCTTAGACGAAGATTGGTGAGACTTGTTCAGTTGTCTCTTCCTTGAGTCACGAGACTCGTACTCAGCTATTCTCTTCTTTTTAGCCAACTCCTTAGCTTTACAGGCCCTATCCACTAATACTACAAACTCCTTTAATTCAAGAACTCCCACGTATAGGCGGATATGTTCATTCAACCCGTCCTCGAATCTCTTGCACATGATAGCTTCAGTGGACATGCACTCTCGTGCATACTTGTAAGCCTTACAAACTCTTGTTCGTAGTCGGTCACTGACATACGGCCTTGCTTCAGCTCTAAGAACCCCTTTCTCTTGTGATCGATAAACCTCTGGCTGATATATTTCTTTCGATATTCCTCTTGGAAGAATTCCCAATTAACTCTCTCCCTCAGCACCACCGACACTAGGGTGTTCCACCATCGGTAGGCCGAATCTCTCAAGAGAGACACCGCACACTTTAAAACTCCTCAGGCGTGCATGATAACTCATCGAATACCCGGATGGTATTCTCGAGCCAAAATTCTGCTTTCTCTGGGTCATCATCCTTATTTGCCTGAAATTCCTCAGCTCCTTGCTTTCGGATCTTATCCACCGAAGGCCTTACTCTTCTCACCACCTCAACTACTTGAGGGACTACTAGAGCGGGTTGAGGAATTGGTGGGGGTGGAGGGGGTTGAGCGTTAGGATTTGCTCGGGTATACTCAGTATACAAATTGCTCATCATGTGAAGAAAGGCTTCTCGAGCCTCTTTTCCCTAACTCAAGGCGTCGGGTCTACTATTAGCTGGCGCGGTCCCTTGAGCGGGAGCCGACGCGTTACTCGCAGCATCATCAGCTGCAGTTCTGTCCGGATCGGAATCCATATACTACATAGAACACAATTTAATACGTTAGGAGTCATCACACTATCATTACTGAGGCGCTCTTACATATGGCATGTGTAGCTAAACTCGTACTTACGCTACGTTAGTCCTAGAATCGACTAAACCGTAGCTCTGATACCAACAAATGTAACACCTCTTGCCGTATCCAAATTGGAATAGGGTTCGAGGCATTACATAACAAATTTTGCTTAAAGATATAAAATAGGGTTATAAAATTTTGTTTAACTCTATCACTCGCACATATCCGGCCTAGGAGGCCCTAAATATACTTTCAAGAAGTATCAAAATTTATCCGGGAACTTTTAAGAGTTCGATAAACCTTTTAATAAAACAGGGGCCACATGCCCGTGTAGGACTAGGGACACGCCCGTGTGCCCCTAAGGCATGCCCGTGTCTCCCACTCGTGGTCGACACTGACTAATTTCACACGGCCTTAACACGCCTGTGTCACTACCTCGTGTGCCAAACTTTGGTATTTTGACTTATCCACACAGCCTATACACACGCCCGTGTACCCCAGCCGTGTGGGAATTTAAATCCCAAGTGCAAGGTGCAGACTTCACACGGCCTGGGTGCATGATCGTTGAAATTAGAGCTTTAAAATTTATATTAAACCCTCTCTCGAGGCGAATAACGTCTAACCCTAGGTTAATTAGTGGAACTCTCGTTCGCTTATAATAACCCCCTAGAATAGCAGTAAATCGATCTATGGACTCCCATATTAGGTTTCACCCTAATCCTGCAAAATCTCGTAACCCTATCTCTAGGCGTTCGATCAACTCCGCTTAATTATGCGAGATCTACTCTTAAGCAGGGTCTATTCCTCCTCCACCTAAGCACATCAGATTTGGATTAAGCAACATAATTAATAACCAACTAAGTAATTATAATATAATTCAGAAATCAAATAACAAGATTCATCTAGGTTTCATCCCCTTCAGGTATCTGAAATTTACATGCATAAGCTCACCTAACATAGAACTAATAATGAATATACTTCGTCGTTTTTTTTAAGAAAAAATAAAGTAATAAAGGATAAATTCAACTTACTGAAATAATATAATTAGGTAACTAATCAAGTCAAATTTCGATATAAGGGTAGTCAAGGAATGGTGATAACAAATACAAAGGGGTTTTGGGTTAATATTGATGGGTGAGTCAATTAAAAGGGTTGTTAGGATCAATGGGGTTCACTAGGGGTTAATTATGGAGGTAGACTGTTTAGTGGAGTAAGTGGGTTAAAACCTAAGTGCCTTTATCATCTTTGTATATCAAATCAAAAGTGTGGTCTCGAATGTTTTAGTTAGTCCGAATTTATTTTATTTTATGATTATTTAATTTGGGGTTAATATTTTGTAATAAGGCCATTCGATTTTATTTTCCTTTTAAACTTTCATTTTGACTACTATCAAATTATTAAATGTTTAAACACTGGGTTTTCTTTAAAACGACAATAACCGTTTCCAAAATAACACGTTTCTGCAATTCTTTGAGTCTGATTTCTGCAACAAACAAAGTTTTCGAAAATAATAATAATATCTTTACAATAAAATATTTTAAGCAAATCATGTTTTCACAAGCAACAAGGTTTGGAGTTTCAAAAAGAATACAAAGTTTTAACGAACGCAAAGCTTTTAAACAACCTTTTGATGTAACATGCTAGATCCGGTCATAACGTCTAGGCTGGGTTTGGGGTGTTACATTTAATGGTATCAGAGCCTGATTGCAAAACTCGGCTGTAGAATGGTTTGAAAACTTTTCCAAATCAGTTTAAAAAAATGTAGTTTGGAAAGAAAATATAGCGTTACTGGATGTATGGCACACTGAGTCTCCGGCCCCAAATTCGTAAGTTCTCTGATTTATATTTGGTTATATGTCATAGTGACTGTACTGAAAAACTACTACAGATTGTAGTAATATATCAAACTTTTGGTTAGGGAAACTGAGATTTTAGAGACTGAAACTTTAGGAAAATTGAGATTGCGAAAACTACTCCTATTATTGTTCTTTCATAGAACATCTATCAATAATTACTTGAACAAATAGCTGATGCATAAAACTCTTAAACAGATTAACTCGATTTACTAATATGAGTACAAGAGGACCCGGATGAAGAACACATGACCGTGGTAGAGGCCGAGGTGCTAGGGCTGAATCCTCAGCATTGGGGCATATACTTGAAAGGGAGGCACCAGCATCGCCAGTGACTAGACAGGGTCTCATGACCAAACTGGACGGGATGATGCTTTGTCCCAAGCAATACTGCTAGTTTTAGAACGGGTTGCTGGAGCGAATACTGGGTCGGTAGCTCAGGGGTCTATTTCTGAGCGACTCTGGTCAAACGGGGTCGAAGTCTCTAGGGGCATCTCTGGTGTAGCCCCGAATGTAGCGGAATATTGGTTAGAGGCTGTGGAATGAATCATGGATGATCTGGACTGCACAGTAAAACAGAAACTGAAAGGAGTAGTGTCTCTACTGCGGGATGAGGCATACCAGTGGTAGCTTACAGTAAGAGAAAGTACACAGTCGGATCGGGTTACTTGGGAATTCTTCAAAGCGGCTTTCCAGGGGAAGTATGCCGGGGCAAGTTATGTAGACACTCGGAGAAAGGAATTCTTGAATCTGGTCCAGGGGAATAAGTCCATAGCCGAATATGAGGCAGAGTTCCTACGCTTGAGCCGGTATTTTGAATGTATGGCATGTATAGGGACTTGGTCATTTTGTTATGTGTCATTGGTAATGTGGCCAAATGTATTGGCTTATAATGATTAATGATTTCATTTTGTATATGGCCATGTATGATGGCTTATGTTGGTAGAAGTATATTTATATGTTGATACCATTCATGAATGTGGAAACTTGCATGATTTGTGTTTATATAAGTTGATGTTGAAGCATGTTAGATGTTAGCATGTGGATGTGATGTTGATACCTTGGTTGTGGATGTTCTGATTTCCAAAGTATGCTATGAATTGTGTCATTGAATTGGTGTAAGTGTAGGTGTAAATGAGGGGTAAATAGCCTTATATTTTTCCACACGAGTAGACACACGGGCGTGTGTCTAGGCCATGTGTGACACACGGTCTGCCCCACGGACATGTGTTTCAACCGTGTGTCCCTTGCACCTTAATTTTTGTAAAATAGAATGTCCAGAATTGAGCACACGGACAGAGATACGGGCATGTGTGCTATACAACCTTGAACACGGGCATGTACCCCAACGATGTGAATTCTGCACCTATTTTATGAAAAATTATGAAAATTAAATCGACCACACGACCTAGCACATGGGTGTGTGGCACGATCATGTGGCACAAGTCAGAGAGCACCCTAAATTGAACAGGGCCTATAGCACGGGCGTGTCCCTTGAACCACCCCTGAAACATGAAAATTTTTCTATGTTTTGTAAAATTTTCTAAAGTTCCTAGTTTAGTCCCAAACCACCTCTAAAGCATGTTTTGGGCCTCGTAGGCTCGTATAAGAGACTTTATGATTGCATATGAATGGTTTTAATTTGGACGCAATTTTATGACTCAGAATTGTATGAACGCTTGTGTTATAAGTCCGGTAATGCCTCGAGCCCTGTTCCAGCATTGAATATGGGTAAGGGGTGTTACATTAAGCATGGTTACTAGAGAGAAGGTCTCGTCGTAATCCATGCCTTCTGTTTGTTTGTAGTCTTTCTCTACAAGTCTAGCTTTATGTGTTTCTACTTTCCCTTTCGTATTTCTATTCTTCTTGTAAATCCACTTACACCTTATGGGTTTAATCCCAACCGGGAAGTCTACAAGTTCCCACATCATATTAGATTCCATAGAATTCAACCCACCATCCAAGGCTTGTTTCTAGAGCTTGGAATCAATGCCCTGCATAGCCTCATTGTAAGTGAGTGGATCATCATCCTTATAACAGGCCCTTTTTTCAGTGGTATCAAAAATAGTAGTTTTGAGACCACAAATCCGATGAGTAAGTCTTTATTATTATTTAATATTTATGAGTCAATTACAATATTATATTGAATTATTGTGTAATAATTTTTATAAATTGAATGAACAAATAAGTATAAGTGGTTCAGTCCAAAATTCAAGTAGTTTTTGGAAATGAGGTATAAGGACCTCGTTTCCGTAGTTTAAATGCCATAAATGTTTTTAGTAAAAATTTACAGAGCCGTATTATAGGTGAATTGAAGTTTGGTCCTATAATTTTGACGATTAATTGCTTAATTAAGGTAAAATGATTAAATTGTAAAAGAGGTAAAAGTCAATTGGTATAGATTTAAAATAGTAAAGGGACTAAAATGGTGATTAAACCATGGTAAAAAATTCCAAGCAGTGGTGGATATAATTATTCCACTAGCTTTCAGGTTATTTGATTGTTAAGTTCTAATTAGTTTAGGGTTAAATTGAAATTAAGCTTGTTTAGTTAAAATTTGAAATAATTGAAGGACCAATTGTGCAATTAAACCCTCCTTATATGGTAATTATACCATATACTTATATTATGGACATGATTTAGTAATTTTACAAGTTATATAAAAAGGGTAATTTAGTAAAAAGTTAAAATGTAAGTTAAATTAAGGAAAATTAAAAGATAACATCAACATTTTCTTTCCTTCTTCGTGTGGAAAGAGAAGAAATACCTAGAAGAAGCTAGAGAGAGCCTCGGTCAACTTTGGTCCATAGATTTGGTGAGTAAAACTCACCCATTTTTAGTAATTTTTATATTTTGAGCTCGTATTAGCTTGATTTAGCTAACCCAATGACTAATTTGTAAAATTGTCAAATGTTATGGATTATGTCACTGATGATTTTCAGTTGTTCTTAAAGTTTTATTTTAGATTATTAACTTTGGTTGTTAAATATGACTATTTTCTAAAATGATTTTTGGTTATTTTAATGTTGAAGGACTAAATGTGAAAGTAGTAAAAGTACAAGGACTTGTTGGGAAATAATAGAAAATATGGATTGTAGGGAGGCCTTAGGTAAATCGGTTAAAGTTAGTTTTCATTGAAAATGGTTAAATTGCGTATTTTTGGACTTAGGGACTAGATTCCATGAAACTAATATAGCGGGTTTGTAAAAATGTGAAAAGGGACTTCATTTCATAAAATGAGGTATTTTGCATCTGGAAGTTGATAATTGAATGGAATTATTATTTTAGATCAAGAAATAAATAGATCAAACTCAAATCACAGAAAAGCTAAAGTAGCAGATTGATCGTTGTCTAGACTTTGACTTTGCTTTAGTTAGGTAAGTTTATTCAGTTTAATTGTAATACAATCTAAATGCATTTTTTATAGATTAGTTATTGAATGTTAATTAATGAATTAATGCTTATACAAGGAAATAGAATTAATGTGTTATTATGATCGTCGAAATCAGAGCTTTAAAATTTATAATGAGAATGATCGAACCTGGAAACTAACTCTGACAACGATTTTAAGACAAGCGCACCTATCGAACAATAGTATAGCTTAGGCAAGACCGGAATATCGAATCCCAAAGGAACCAGACGTACTAATAATAACTCTCTTTCTACTATTTAGCATAAGAATAAAGTGAATGGTTATCTAATCTAAATTTAACTATCAACTAAACTAAAGATGCAAAGACAAAAAGAGAATGAATTGGGAAAAATAACTTGGAAGAAAAACCAATTGATTAAGACGATACCCTTAGGAAGAATCCACCTAGACTTCTTTTGTTATCTAACACTGAACCAGACGATGTATTCACTTGACTTGATCCGTAAAATTCCCTAAGTTATATTTAACCCTCTCTCGAAGAAAATAACGTCTAACCCTAGGTTGATTAATTGAAATCTCTTTCTAATTAAAACCCCTAGAATCGCATTAACTCGATCTATGGACTCCCATATTAGGCTTCACCCTAATCCGGCAAAATCTCATCACCTTATCTCTAGGCGTGCGATCAAATCCGCTTAATTATGCTAGATCTACTCTTAAGCAGGGACTTTTGCTCCTCCACCTAAGCACATCATACTTGAATTAATATCCTAGAAATATCAACACAAGAATTAAGCACACATAATTAAGAACAAGTTAAATATTTATCATATGGTTCAGAAAACAATAACAAGATCCGTCTTAGGTTTCATCCCCTTTAGGTATCTGAAGGGTTTAGTTCATATCAAATAAAGAAACATCTTAGAAGAAAAGATAAAACAAAACATAAGAAATCCCTAAAACTCCCTGAAGGGATTGAAGGAGAGATCCGCCGTTTTAAGTAGAATTCTGGCTTCTTGAGATTGATCAACTGGCTATGTTCGAGTGATTCTCCACAAATCTGGTCTTTCTGGCTCAGCTCCTTGGCCTAGCTAACCGCCCGTTCCGGCTTCTACCGAACTCCCCTTTCAAGTTGCCCCATTGGGTGTTTATATAGTCTTTGAGATGCCTTACTTGGTCCCTAAGTATTCTAATTCAAGTAGAATTCCTACTAAGGTGTTTGAATAGGATTTGGAATGTGTTTCTTTGCCTTTAAGTATCCCACGGCAGGGACACGCCCATGGCACACGCCTGTGTAAGTCGTGGCCAGGCCGTGTTTGAACCTGTTGAATGTGGCATGGCCTTGTGGTCTTGGGCCCAGGCCGTGTGGATTTCGTGATATGGCCCATTTACTCTGTTTTGGGCCCATTTTCCTTTCTTTTCATCCTTGGGCGTTTTCCTAGGTAGAAAACATGAAAACAAAGGATTAAGAGCACCTTTTTTACATAAATCGAGGCTTAATTCATCCAAAAGCATACTAAATGTGGGATTAAAATATGTTACTTTTACGGTTTATCAAATACCCCCACACTTAAGCTTTTGCTTATCCTCAAGCAAAATTCTCAACTTACAATTAAAACGAACTTCCCATAATTCATAATTCCTACTGACAATGTCTCATCATAATTCATAGATAAGTTATACATGGATGATCTAACTCGAAGAGTCCTAAAGATTCAAACAATCAAAGCCATACATTTGTAGCACGAAAACGTAGGTGTCTCCCCTTACCTAAATAATTACCTTTAATTCAAAACCTACAAGGACTGACATCCTTACAAAAGATTCACTCAAATCACTCGAAGTGTTCAATGTTCAAAATTAAGCACTCAAAAGTCGAACCTGAAAAGTTAATCCCATAGGCTTGCCAGAAAATCAAATCTCCACCACTGTAATATGAAATGATAAACAAATCAAAAGGTCTTTAACAGGGTTGTAACGGGGCTTCGGTTAAGGGTGTGGATAGAGGCTGAATTAGAAGGTTAGAATCAAGATTGAATTGATAAGTTACCTACCTAGAAAAAATGAACTGATCCTAAATAATTACATCAATTGGAAACTGATAATACTACTATTGATAATACTCTAGTACGAGCCTCTTCTTCAATAATTGGAATTTAATGCATAAGCTCACTTAATCACACAACCAAAAATGAATGTAATTCGATTTTTTTAATTACAAGTCAAATATATAAAGGATAAATTTAACTACTAAAATAATATAATTAGGTAACTAATCAAATCAAATCTCGATATAAGGGTAGTCAAAAGGAATGGTGATAACAAATACAAAGGGTTTTGGGTTAATATTAGTGGGTGAGTCAATAAAAAGGGTTGTTAGGATCAACGGGGTTCACTAAGGTTTAATTATGAAGGTAGGCTTTTAGTGGAGTAAGTGGGTTAAATCCTAGGTGCCTTTATCATCTCGGTATATCAAATCATAGGTGTGGTCTCGATCTGTATGAACAAGGCAAGTTCTAAAATAACAATTCAAAGTTGACACACTCATAATCAATAAAGTGAGCATGAAAAAGAATATATGCTATAATAGGCTCAAAAATCTCACAAAAAATTATGGGTGTTTTGATTTCAACCTCGTAAATTTCAAACTTCTAGATAATATTCAAATTTAGGTTAACAACGTAGCAAAAATTTCAATTCTGAAAAACAGATTCTTCTAATTTAATCATCAATGCAATATTAACTATGACTTACTGAAAAACATGTCAATAAAAATCATAATTCATCGAAAATTTCACCCTAATTAGTAATATGAGAAAATTGATTAAAAACAAGACTAATTTCAGGAATTTGAGAATAATGAAGAAAGTTAGGTCGAATATGAGAATAATGGAAAAAGTTAGGCACTTTCTTTAAATAAATATTCACCCCCCACACTTAAGATGTACATTGCCCTCAATGTACAAGCATAGATAATCAAGAGAGAGAGAGAGGTGAAACTTCCTGAATTTTTGGATGGATTCCTTGAGTTGGCAGAGGTTGTGATAAAAGATGACTTATGCAGTAGTGAATTACTCCTAGTGATTTGCTCGTTTATATGGAGGGTGCAATTGAAACTGCGAAGTCATAAGTTAGATATCTCGGAGGCGGAAATAAATATGTGTTAGGCATACTGGAAGGTGAGATAACCAATGATAATCATAATAAGAGTTTGCAATGTATAATGAAAAAGTTCAAATTAAGATGAATAAAAATTAAAATAGAGAAACAATAAAATTAAAATAAACTTAAGATAAATAAAAGAAAAGTTAGGTAATTAAAAGGACTCAGAGGTCCTCATCGTTGGCCGGGTCGTGTGGTGGTATCAGTGATGAGCTATGGAAGTGATGGCATATCTACTGAAGGGTGGCCTCGATCCCATCAAAATTTCGAGCGGTGTCAGTGAACTGTTGGGTACAGTACTGCTCGAACTGGGTGAGGCATGCAGAGATATTCGACAAAGAAGCTGCTATATGTAAGGGCCACCAGCTCGGGACTGGTGCCTCCTGTGGTAGTGGTGGGGCATCATGTAACACCCCAAACCCGGTCAACACACCACGACCGAATCTGGTATGTCATAGGAGGAAACGATTTCTAAGAAAACAGTTTGTAGATTTAATTTTAAAAGAAGGGGTCATTATTTAAAACGAGTTGTTTGATTTGGTAAAAACATGGTTTGGAAAGTTGTTTGTAGTTTCTTATTTTAAGAAAACCATAGGTTTTTATTGAAAAACCGAAATAGTTTTAGCCCTGTTGTCAAAACCGTTTGAAGTTTTTAAGAAAACCGAGTTAACCTATTGATGCTACATGTTTGTCGTTACCCGATGGTAAAGTTTTAGAAACCCGATAAGTTGTGAATTTTAGAAAACTTCCATTCTAAAGGTTATTTAGGCATGCCATTCCGTTTAACTTATACAAATTCCTCATGATAACCTAAGCAAATAGATAAACTTCACAGTGAAAGTTAACGGCCTTATTACAACCCGAAAACCAAATTAAAAGTAAAGCAAAATCCAGATTATAATTTAAATCAAAACCCTGAGCAATGAGCATGGCCACCTCGAGTCTGTCCCGGCTCCACATCCGCGATCTACGAATCATCTGCAAAGTGTAAAGGAAGGGGTGAGTCACTGAGACTCAGTGTGCAAATCCCAATCCCGAAATTATCAATGCTCTTACACAATTTCATAAGCCAATATGCAAGTCATGCAACCCAACCTAACCATTCGAACTCCTGTATCTACCCCGTGTGGTCAAAACCACTGGTGGTCAAAACCACTGACGACCATAGTCATAATTAAGATAAGTGTGGTCAAAACCACTGATGACCGTAGTGACAAAATAATATGGTGGGGCCAACCCACCTTATGGTCAAAACCACTGATGACAATCCTGTATATCGATATGTGGGGCCAACCCACTGTGGTCAAAACCACTGGGACGAGTCACAAAGATAGCAATATGTGGTACCAAACCACTGGTGGTCAAAACCACTAAGACTTAGTCACAAATATAGAAAGCGGGGCCAACCCATTGTGTGGTCAAAACCACTGATGACAGTCAGAAATCATCCTTCCCCCTCCTCTCATCATACCCTCATCAATGAACATACTTTTCATGGCATGAATGTCAAGCTTAGCATACAATAGTCACATATCATGGCATATACAGCTTTTAACCAAGGCATTTAACATCAAACAAATCAGAAGGGACTTACCCGGAGTCCTCGCTTATACCCATTAGGGTAGCACATCATAAAACATCGTTTTACGCCACTATTTCGGCATTTAACAAATCACATAACAAAATCATACTAACCTACGAAGTGTGTAAGAGTTACACACCTGATCACGCGCAAAACTACACTTTCCACGTCGATACTGTCATTAATCGACACAACCGCGATTTGTCCACTCTCCTACTTGGATGCCGGCCCACACCCCGGTGGCCAGTCACGAACCGCCGAGACAACCCTCTTCTTGAACTTAGGGGCTGGGGTCTCAGATCTAACCCCACCTAACGCTTGGTTAGCCTTTGAATCCATAACACCCTTTATCACTAAGTCGGGTTAAAGCAGTGAACCAAATCATAAAGAACTAGAACCCGAAGTTAGATCCCTTGCGTAAGTCGACAAATCCCGAAAGTTCTAGGCCTGACTCACGACCAAAAAATCCTGAAAACTCCACACAAGATGGCGTCAACACCCCTTCCTGCATTCGGCCAAGCATCAAATAACATGGGGTATCTGCCTTCAGCATTAACAAAATAAGAATTGCTTGTCGACAGGAACACTTACCACACTACTAACGAAATCGATTGAGAGTGAATAGTCAATCGGCGACAATCCACAGAAACCTTGAGTCCAACAAGAGAGTTTGAGCGACAAAGCTTCCGGCTTTTCTCATTAAAGAAACTAAGATAGAAAAAGGAAAAGGGATGAGAGTATGTCAGGGAGATTCGGTCATAAGATCAAGAGAAGAGAGAAAGAAACAAAAACAATGGAACCTTACCTGGCTATAGGTTGAGATTCGGCTATGAGAACCCAAAGGAATAGAAGATGGATGATGGGATTTCGGCACTTGCTGAATTGATTGAAAGAGAAAAGAGACAATAGGGTACTCAGGAAGATTCGGCCATGGCTTTGAGGAAGAAAGCGAAATGGTTGCAACACAATTGATGGATGAAGATCAAAGTAAATTCGGCCAAAACGAAATGGAAGAGTAGGAAAGGTTCAAGAGGACATTCGGGTTTGAGTAGATGGAAGAAAAGAAATATGAAGGAAGGATATAGAATGAGGGTAACTAGTTTCGGCCAAATACCCAAAAGAAGTAAAACGAAAAGGAGGAGAAAGTGCTTAGAAGAATTTTTCGATTTTGAAACATGAGAGGAAAAACGACAAGGATGCTATGGGGTTTCGGTTTGCCACAAAACAATGTACAACAAATGAGTGCCTAGCCGAAAGTGCTCTCCTAAGCTAGCTATTGAAAATCGGCACCCCCTAAGCCACCAAAACCAATTCCTCCTTCTCTCTTAGAGTTTGCCATTCGGCCAACTCTAAGCTCCCATGCCCAACTTCCACAAATTCCTCCTGGCCACCCATTTAAATCCGTTTGAATGAGTCAACCTCCTCAGATTTCTCTTCTCCACCCATTTGAACCTGTTGACTTGTTCAACATCTATCCATCATTGTTCCACCTGAGCACAACTCCTCTCAGTTCTGGCGTCAAAAAGAAATGCCCAAAGAGGGATTCCTGCAGCTCGAGCCAAGACTCCCCAGCTTACATGAAGCGTCACTCCCTTGCCTCCTAAGTGGCGCCTCCTTGCCACTCCACCACTTGGATTCTTGTGCCAAAACTCACTATACAATTCTCTTAACACTTAGCTCCTTCAGCTCCCCCTATCAAGTACCCAAAAATAAAAATTTCGCTATGGCTCGGGCCTACTCTAAGCTCATGCCTGGACCCCAAAACACCCTAAACTAGCACAACAAACATGCTATCATATGCAAAACACAAAAATGCAGAGACCCCGATTTAAGGGCGTTATAGTTCTACCCACTTTAAAAAATAATTTCGGCCTCGAAATTACCTGGTCAGAAGAGTTGAGGGTATTGCTGCCGCATCACATCCTCTGGCTCCCACGTAGCCTCTTCCGCACCATGGTTCCGCCATAATACCTTTACAAATGGAACCGTTTTCTTACGCAACACCTTAATTTCCTGATGCAGAATCTACATTGGTTCTTCTTCGAAGGACAAATCCAGACTCACCTCAATATCCTCCACTGGCACAACATGCGATGGATCTGATCGATAGCGCCTAAGCACGGAAACATGAAACACGTCATGGATCTGACTTAATTCTGCTGGCAACTCGAGCTGATAAGCTACTGGTCCCACATGCTTCAATACTTTATACGGCCCGATAAACCTAGGGCTCAGCTTGCCCTTCCGACCAAACCTCAGCACCTTCTTCCATGGCGATACCTTAAGAAAGACCTTGTCACCACTGCAAACTCTATATCCCTTCGCTTGAGATCGGCATAAGACTTCTGCCTGTCTGAAGCCTCTTTCAGACGAGCTCGAATCAGCTTAACCTTATCTTCTGTTTCCGTCACTAACTCTGGACCCAATATCTGACGCTCACCCAACTCTGTCCAACACGTAGGAGTACGACACTTACGCCCATACAGTGCTTCATACGGTGCCATCTGGATACCTGCCTGATAGCTGTTGTTGTATGCAAACTCTGCCAACGGTAGATATTTTTCCCAACTACCCCTGAAGTCCAAAACACAACCCCTCAGCATATCCTCTAAAACCTGGATTACCCTTTCCGACTGCCAATCTGATTGCGGATGAAATACCGTGCTAAAATCCAGTCTTGTACCCAAAGCTTGATGCAATGCTTTCCAAAACCTTGACGTGAATCTGGGATCCCTATCCGAAATAATCGATACTGGTACTCCATGCAGTCTCACTATTTCTTCCGAATACAACTTAGCCAACCTTTGAAGCGAATAATCCACTCTAACCGGTATAAAATGAGCCGACTTAGTCAAACGATCAATAATCACCTAAACTGAATCCTTCTTGCTAGGCGTAAGAGGTAACCCAGTAATGAAATCCATCGTAATCCTTTCCCATTTCCACTGCGGAATCTTGATCGGCTGCAACAGACCCGAATGTACCTGATGTTCAGCTTTGACTTGCTGACATGTCAGACACTTACCCACAAATTCCGTTACCTCACGCTTCAGCCCCGGCCACCAAAATTGTTCCCTCAAGTCTCGATACATCTTGCTACCCCCAGGATGCATAGCGTATGGACTGCTATGTGCCTCATGGAGAATCTTATGCCTTAACTCAACGTCCTTCGGCATACAAACTTTCCCTTGGAAACACAACACTCCACTGCTACTCAAGCTGTAACCCTCCAATCCACCATTCTGCACTTGTAACCTACGAGCACTCGGACCCTCATCTACTAGCTGTTTCTCTTTAACCTGATTTACCCAAGTGAGCTGTACCTGCAATTCTGCTAATAGACTCCCGTCATCATACAGACTAAGATGAGCAAACATCGCTCTAAAGTTTGACGCTACCTTACGGCTCAACGCGTCTGCCACCACGTTGGCCTTGCCCGGATGATACTCAATTGAACAGTCGTAGTCCTTCAACAACTCGACCCACCTCCGCTGCCTCAAATTCAAGTCCTTCTGAGTCAAAAGGTACTTCAGACTCTTGTGATCGGTGTAGACTATAGACTTCTCCCCGTACAAATAATGCCTCCAAATCTTCAGGGCGAAAACCACTGCAGCCAACTCCAGATCATGTGTCGGGTAGTTAACTTCGTACGGTCTCAGCTGTCGAGACGCATATGCCACCACTTTCCCTTCTTGCATCAGTACACATCCTAAACCAGTATGCGATGCATCACAATATACCTAACTCTTTTCCTGCCTCAGGCTGAATCAAAACCGGAGCTTCTGTCAGAATCCTCTTTAACTTATCAAAACTTTCCTGCTGCTTGTCTGACCACACAAATGGAACTCCTGTCCTCAGCAACTTAGTCAACGGTGCTGCTATCAAGGAAAACCCTTCCACAAATCTTCTGTAATACCTTGCCAGACCCAGAAAACTCCGAACTTCTGCTACCGACTTAGGCGGTTTCCAGTCCAACACTGCCTCAATCTTCCGAGGGTCCACCCTTATCCCCTCAGCTGACACCACGTGACCCAAGAAAGTCACCTCCTTCAGCCAAAACTCGCACTTACTAAACTTGGCAAATAGCTGCTTCTCCCTCAAAATCTACAAAACCACCCGCAGATGCGCATCATGATCCTCCTCAGATCTTGAGTACACCAATATGTCGTCTATAAACACCACGACAAACTGGTCCAAGTACGGCTGAAACACCCTGTTCATCATATCCATGAACGCTGCTGGCGCGTTGGTCAACCCGAACGACATTACCAAGAACTCGTAGTGCCCATACCGAGTGCGAAACGCCGTTTTATGGATGTCAACCTCCTTTACCTTAAGCTGATGATATCCCGACCTCAAATTGATCTTAGAGAAGACTGAGGCCCCCTTAAGCTGATCAAACAAGTCGTCTATTCTCGGCAACGGATACTTGTTCTTAATCGTCAACTTATTCAGCCGGCGGTAGTCTATACACATCCGCATCGTACCATCTTTCTTCTTAACAAATAGCACAGGCTCTCCCCAAGGCGAAACACTTGGCCGGATGAAACCCCGGTCTAACAATTCCTAGATCTGCGCCTTCAGTTCCACCAATTCCTTTGGCGCCATCCTATACGGGGCAATAGACACTGGCGCGGTTCCGGGTAACAGATCTGTCCCAAACTCAACCTCACGATTTGGGGGTAAACCCCGAAGCTTCACTGGAAATACATCGATAAATTCCTTTACCGTGCGAACATTCTCTACCACTGATTCTTTAGCCTCCAAAGCACAAACATGAACCATGTACGCCTCACATCCTTTCCTCACCATCTTCTCGGCCTTCAAAGCGGACACAACATTGGATAGATAATCTCTTCTATTACCTATCATCACCACCTCTTCACCCTCAACGGTTCTCAATACCATACGCTTAGCTGCGCAGTCCAGACTCGCTTGGTACTTTACTAGCCAGTCCATCCCTAGGATCAACTCAAACTCCCCGAATAGCAGTTCCATAAGATCAACGAAAAACATGACCCCTTGGAGTTCTAGAGGTACATCCCTATAAAGTTTGTTTACTTCTACAGAGTGACCTAGAGGGCTAATTACTGTCATCTCCCTAGAGGAAATCTCAAAGGCTAAGTTCAAAGTTTCCACTATGCTACTGGCAACATACGAGTGCGACGAACCAACATCAATTAAAGCAATATAAGGTAGTCCAAAAATTAAGAACGTACCGGTTATGACGTCCGGTGCGTCACCCTCCTCTCGACGCCTCGCTGCATAGACCAATCCAGGTTGTCTTGCATCAGTATTCCCAGCACCTCTGCCCGGTGCCCCGCGACCTCGTCCATTACCATTACCACCCCTGACTAAACCTCAACCCCTCTGAGGTGGCTGTCCATCCCTCCTGAATTGCGTATGACCTTGACCCTTAGACTAAATCCTAGCTGATCTTTGCGGATAATCCCTTACCCGGTGTTCCATTGACCCACACTCGAAACACCCTCTGTTTCCGGTCCAACATTCTCCTTTATGAAACTTCCCACAACGAGCACACCGTGGCGGCCATTGAGTAGTAACAGCAGGCCTTGCAGCTTGATTTGGCCCACCATAACGAACCCTTTTCTGTGAATTCCCAACAGACTCTGATGACCCAGAACTCCTCTTAGACCAATTCCTATCTTGGTTCCATCTCACTGACTGTTTCACTTCCTCAGCAATCTTGGCCTTCTCTACCAAGACCGCAAATTCTCTCTCCTACTGTGGTGCAATCAACATTCGCAGCTCATCTCTTAACCCATCCTCAAATCTGACACAACGCTCGTGTTCCATAGCCACAATGCCCCGAGCATAACGACTTAACCGAAGAAACTCTGCCTCATACTCCGATACTGTCTTACTCCCCTGGACCAAATCCAAGAACGCCTTACGCTGCGCACCAATGTAACTAGACCCAACGTACTTCTTTTGATAAGCTACCTTAAAGAAATCCCAAGTGAGATCATCAGCTGTCGCACCATCCCGGACCGTGAGCCACCACTGATAAGATTCATCCTGGAGAAGAGATACTATCCCCTTCAGCTTTTCTTCAGTCGTAAAGTCTAAGTCATCCATGATACGTTCTGTCGCCTCTAGCCAATACTCAGCCGTATTGGGAGCCACTCCAGACACACCCTTGAATACCTCAGCTCCATTAGCCCGGAGTCGTTCAGACACAGATTTTCGAGCTCCCGTTCCTCCACTTGCTCCAGCTACTCTCTCCAGAACCCGCAGCATCGCCTGTGACACCGCGTTGTCACCACCCATTTGATCCTGAAATTCAGCGCCCTCAGTCGGTGGCGGTGGTACCTCATTCTCCGACCCATGGCCTGACCCTACCAGTTTCGACACAGTCATTCTACCTCTACCACGTCCACGTGTATTACGCCCACGACCTCGAGTACTCATGACCACGATTCCTGAATTAATCTGATTTAAGGATTTTATGCATTAGACTTATTCCTCTGATATTACAGCACAGTCTTATGAACAGTTGTTATAAAGATTGTTTTCAGAAGTTCACACAATCCTACGGGTTTCAGTCTCTAAAGTAATATCCTACTACTATTATTCAAATCACAAACATCATAATCAAGTACATAGCAGTTAGGGGTACTTACCTGGGCGGATCGGTGCCAGAGACTCAGTGCCATGCTTCCCAAAATCATGCATTTCCATTTAAAACCATTTTTGTAAACTGATTATTAAAACATTTTAGGCCTCGGACCCACAGCCGAGCTTTTGAACCAGGCTCTGATACCATAATTGTAACACCCCAAACCCGGTCAACACACCACGACCGAATCTGGTATGTCACAGGAGGAAACGATTTCTAAGAAAACAGTTTGTAGATTTAATTTTGAAAGAGGGGGTCATTATTTAAAACGAGTTGTTTGATTTGGTAAAAACATGGTTTGGAAAGTTGTGTGTAGTTTCTTATTTTAAGAAAACCATAGGTTTTTATTGAAAAACTGAAATAGTTTTAGCCCTGTTGTCAAAACCGTTTCCAGTTTTTAAGAAAACCGAGTTAACCTATTGATGCTACTTGTTTGCCGTTACCCGATGGTAAAGTTTTAGGAACCCTATTGATACGGGCACGCCCGGGGCACCTACCGAATTTTCAAGTCGACGAAGCTCGACGCCAAATTTTAATTTTTATTGTTTTAAATAAATCGAGTCTTTGAATTTGTTGAAAATTAAATTGCTAAATTTTAATTAAATGAATTAAACATCTTAATTTATTTAATTAATTTTCTATAGCAAATTAATTTTGCCAAATAATTAGTCTTAGTATTTTAATATGTCTAGTGTCTAAAGTAAAGTATTTTAATTTTTGGTTCAAGTTAAATTTTATTCAAAATTAATGTTTGGTCATGTGTTTTTATAGGCAAATACGCAAGGATGCATTTGGCCATGGACGACACCTTCAATGGACACATGAGAGAAATGAAGTTGAATATTATGCTCCACGTTTTTGATGTCATGAAAGATGGTAAAAAAATGCAAGCCTTGAATTTGAATCAACATGGTGGAATTAATGAAATAAAGCTCTTGTCTGTATAATTAGTTAGCTCTATAAGATGTTGGAAATCAACTATAGTTGGCTCTCCCGCAATTATTACCTCCTCCAACATATCTTGGTCATCTCTTGGCTTTTCTACATTAAACTGCTTCCCAGCTTCATGCTCAATTAGCTTGATTCGCACCTTTCTTCAAGCTGATTTAGTCGTGTTAGCTTAGTTCAGCTTCATTCGGTATTCAACTAGCCCAATGCCTTTTAGTGAACATGAAGAGACAAAGTTGCCAGGTGCCTTTTGGTGAACATGAAGAGACAAAGTTGCCAGGTGCCTTTTGGTGAACATGAAGGGACAAGGTTGCTGGTGCCTTTTCGAAAACCTAAGGGTTAAGGGACAAGGTTACTAGTGCCTTTTTGAAAAGTTAAGGGTTAAGGGACAAGATTACTAGTGTCTTTTTCGAAATTTTAAGGGTTAAAGGCCAAGGTTGTGGTTGGCCTTTGTTTAGCCTATAAAAAGGCTATGTAATTATCATAAAATACAACTTTGAATTTGAATGAAAGAAAAATTTCTTTTGGTGAGTATTCACTCTCCTAATTCTCAAGGTTTGAATTGACTTATCTAGTTTTCTAGTGGCGTCGTTCTTTCCTTATTTTGAACTTATCATCCTTTCGGGTGTGGCGTTCATCTACGTATACCGTTGGTTCCTATCTCGCTAGATAGTGGGTCTCGGTTTTGTTTCAAAACTCATTCCATCAATTTGAAACTTATAAGATTTGGGTCTTTAATTTTTATTAAAGCTTCTTTCTTGTTTCAAATACGTATCCATTTCAATCTATCACCTATCTCTACCTTTCAAATATATTATTTCCAATAAAATTATCCCTTTGTTAGTAAAAAGAGAAACTACCTAATTTACGATCGGGCAACATTCACGATTCGCCTCCTAACCCGAGACGGACCGTATCATCTGGTATCAGAGCCAATTAAATTAGGCACGTTTTGATCGTCTTGAGTTTTTCCGAGTAAGTTTCAAAAAAAAACAAAAAAAAGCTGTATTTTATTTTCATTGTATTTAGCATATATTGTATTTGAAGTTCAAAAAAAAAAAGGGACAAAAAAGGGGTTCAAATAAAAAAAAAAGCAATACAAAAAAAAAAGTTCAAAAAAAAATCGAGGTTAAAAAAAATTCGAGTTAAAAAAAAAAAGTGTGAAAGTTTGCAAGTTTTGTTTCATGACTTCTTTTCCCGATCTTCACCACCCTTCTTCACTCCAACGCCACTATACCAAATTTTTTTTTTCAGCCGACCTTCACCTCATAACATCTTTTTCCCTTGTACCAATTTTGAAGCCGACCCTCAAGCCGCAATAAGTCTTTCAAAACAAAATACGAATTTGTGAGAGTGAGAAATATCGGTAAAAGGCACGAGTGTATTCAAAAAAAAAAACCTATACGAGTGAAACACGAGTGTGAGCGAAAATTCTTTGTGAGTGACTTGTGAGATTTTTGTGGTAAGGTATTTTAATTTTGTCGGTTTATTTCCGTTATAATAGTTTCTTTTTCAGCAACAAATATGTCTCAAGAGGAGTTCTCATCCAATGATTACCCATACTTGTTGAACGAAATGCGAAAAGCCATAAACAAGTTCGAAAAGCACTTGGATCGGATCGAGGAACGAGACCAACAAGATCGACTTTCTTCAAGTCGAAGGACGGAGTCAAGATCATCCCGAGGACACACTTTTGAAGAATATTCGAGAAGAGATTGTAATCGAAACTCTTATTCTTCAAGAAGTTCGAGACGGTATTCACCCACGAAAGATTATTCTCGAAGTGGTACATATTATGATTCTTATTCCCTCCAAGAAAACATGCGATTTGATCGATATATTCCTTCAGAAACTTCCAAGAAAACGTCTTTGGAGCGCTCTTCCCGAAGAAATTATCGTGATTCATCCGTAAATAATTTTTCTTCTTTTGGAAATTCTTATTATTGTGATTCTTTTGTAACTTCTTGTAATAAAAACAAAGAAAAAGAAAAAGAAAAAGAAATAAAAAGAAAAGAGGCAAGAAAGAGAGACGATGAGCAAGTTTTGAGAAGGCTTGAAAAGGCCATTGCAAAGATCACTGAAAAGGAACGAGAAAAAGAGAGAGAAAATGAAAAAGTGCGTGAAAAAGGAACGAAGAAACGAGATGAGCAAGTAGAAGGGAGTGTTGATTTAACTAACTCATTAGGAGTATGTTCTTCTTTTGCTTCTTCATTTAGGTTCCCGACGTATCGCACAAGAGCCTACCACTTCAACTCCTCCCGGAAGAGCGAAGTATTTCTTTGATTGAAAGAGGTAAAGTTGAAGGTGAAGTTGAACCTCCCGAGTCGAAAGGTAAGGAAGGTAAGCGTTTTAAAGCATCAAATTCTTTGTATAAATATGATTTTTCTTCTAACCCCAATTTGTTTAATTGTAGATATTACGAGATTAATTCATTATCTAACATAAAATCATTGAGTATTTGTAAATACATTTTGAAATATGTTAAGAGTTTTGATCGTTTTATCTTGAACGTACATAATTCTTATTGGTCTAACGTGATTGATTTCTCGAAACCGAGAATTTGTTTAGATTTGTTTTGTGGAAAAAGCAAGTATCACCAAATATGTGTGAAAAATTCCTATTGTGTTGATACTTGGTTTTTAAATAAGGTAATGAATTTTGTCAACCTTATTTTCAATTTTTATTCGTTTATTAAGCAAAGTTTATATTTGTATATGCGATTCGTGTACATGGACTTCCCATTTTGTTTGAAAAATGTTGATTCGCGCATAAAGCATCGATTACACTACTTGACCATGGAGAGAAGGTTCGTCTTGATCGAGCAAGGAAAATTCGATCTTCGATTTTCAGCTTGTGAAGACAAGCAAGGTAAGAATGACTTTTACCATACCGCCCGTAAAGGTAAAGTCGATTTCTGTCTTTCAACACCCAAAGGTAAGACACTTGAACCCTATGAACCCATTTGTTTTCTTCGGATGCTGATAAAAATCACTTTGTTGAATCCACTCTTGTAAAATCTTCAAAACGTGATGTTCTTCAATGTTCTATCTTGTTGGATAATGAACTATCTGTTTTGGCTCTTGACAAAAGGATAATTGTTTTCAATAAGTGTCATGAAGCATTTGTTGAAACAATTTTGTTCATATCAGATGTTGAAAGAGCTCATAATGATGATTGCCATTTTGTAAAGCATTTTGTTTTAAAGGAAAACAAAAAGAGTTTTGTGTTTGATCATTTTTATTCATGTGCGAATACAAAACAAGGTTTGAATGTTCAATTTCAGGTGCCATATGCGTTTTCTTCATTACTTGCTGTTGACGATTATATCTATCATTTGATGTGTTATTCGCATGATTATTTTGACCCGTGGGATCCAATTAGATCGAATGCATGCTTTAAAGCTTACCCGCTTTTGTTCCAAGATTTTGACAAGGCTTTGATCATTTTGTATGATGAAGTGCTTATGCCTGTTCGCATGCGATTTATTTGTTTGGTGTTGATTTTATACGGGTCGCAAGTATGTTTAAAACATTTCTTGCTAATTCTTGAATTTTCTTTTCAGGAATTGCGATTATCATCCATCCCGTTTGATCGAGGAAAGACGAACAATGAGCTTTGTTCGAACAACCAACGGGTTGATTCGAGGACGAATCGTCTTGAAGAGGGAGGGGATGATACGGGCACGCCCGGGGCACCTACCGAATTTTCAAGTCGACGAAGCTCGACGCCAAATTTTAATTTTTATTGTTTTAAATAAATCGAGTCTTTGAATTTGTTGAAAATTAAATTGCTAAATTTTAATTAAATGAATTAAACATCTTAATTTATTTAATTAATTTTCTATAGCAAATTAATTTTGCCAAATAATTAGTCTTAGTATTTTAATATGTCTAGTGTCTAAAGTAAAGTATTTTAATTTTTGGTTCAAGTTAAATTTTATTCAAAATTAATGTTTGGTCATGTGTTTTTATAGGCAAATACGCAAGGATGCATTTGGCCATGGACGACACCTTCAATGGACACATGAGAGAAATGAAGTTGAATATTATGCTCCACGTTTTTGATGTCATGAAAGATGGTAAAAAAATGCAAGCCTTGAATTTGAATCAACATGGTGGAATTAATGAAATAAAGCTCTTGTCTGTATAATTAGTTAGCTCTATAAGATGTTGGAAATCAACTATAGTTGGCTCTCCCGCAATTATTACCTCCTCCAACATATCTTGGTCATCTCTTGGCTTTTCTACATTAAACTGCTTCCCAGCTTCATGCTCAATTAGCTTGATTCGCACCTTTCTTCAAGCTGATTTAGTCGTGTTAGCTTAGTTCAGCTTCATTCGGTATTCAACTAGCCCAATGCCTTTTGGTGAACATGAAGAGACAAAGTTGCCAGGTGCCTTTTGGTGAACATGAAGAGACAAAGTTGCCAGGTGCCTTTTGGTGAACATGAAGGGACAAGGTTGCTGGTGCCTTTTCGAAAACCTAAGGGTTAAGGGACAAGGTTACTAGTGCCTTTTCGAAAAGTTAAGGGTTAAGGGACAAGATTACTAGTGTCTTTTCGAAATTTTAAGGGTTAAAGGCCAAGGTTGTGGTTGGCCTTTGTTTAGCCTATAAAAAGGCTATGTAATTATCATAAAATACAACTTTGAATTTGAATGAAAGAAAAATTTCTTTTGGTGAGTATTCACTCTCCTAATTCTCAAGGTTTGAATTGACTTATCTAGTTTTCTAGTGGCGTCGTTCTTTCCTTATTTTGAACTTATCATCCTTTCGGGTGTGGCGTTCATCTACGTATACCGTTGGTTCCTATCTCGCTAGATAGTGGGTCTCAGTTTTGTTTCAAAACTCATTCCATCAATTTGAAACTTATAAGATTCGGGTCTTTAATTTTTATTAAAGGTTCTTTCTTGTTTCAAATACGTATCCATTTCAATCTATAACCTATCTCTACCTTTCAAAGATATTATTTCCAATAAAATTATCCCTTTGTTAGTAAAAAGAGAAACTACCTAATTTACGATCGGGCAACATTTACGATTCGCCTCCTAACCCGAGACGGACCGTATCACCTATAAGTTGTGAATTTTAGAAAACTTCCATTCTAAAGGTTATTTAGGCATGACATTCCGTTTAACTTATACAAAATCCTCGTGATAACCTAAGCAGATAGATAAACTTTACCGTGAAAGTTAATGGCCTTATTACAACCCGAAAACCAAATTAAAAGTAAAGCAAAATTCAGATTATAATTTAAATCAAAACCCTGAGCAATGAGCATGGCCACCTCGAGTCTGTCCCGGCTCCACATCCGCGATCTTCGAATCATCTGCAAAGTGTAAAGGAAGGGGTAAGTCATCGAGACTCAGTGTGCAAATCCCCATCCCGAAATTATCAATGCTCTTACACAATTTCATAAGCCAATATGCAAGTCATGCAACCCAACCTAACCATCCGAACTCCTGTATCTACCCCGTGTGGTCAAAACCACTGGTGGTCAAAACCACTGATGACCGTAGTCACAATTAAGATAAATGTTGTCAAAACCATTGATGACCGTAGTCACAAAATAATATGGTGGGGCCAACCCACCTTGTGGTCAAAACCACTGGGACGAGTCACAAAGATAGCAATGTGGTACCAAACCACTGGTGGTCAAAACCACTGAGACTTAGTCACAAATATAGAAAGCGAGGCCAACCC
Source organism: Gossypium australe (assembly GCA_005393395.2). NCBI lineage: Eukaryota > Viridiplantae > Streptophyta > Magnoliopsida > Malvales > Malvaceae > Gossypium > Gossypium australe. Next base: position 73,538,224 of record CM016622.1, on the reverse strand, counting down.
ACTGTGTGGTCAAAACCACTGATGACAGTCTGAAATCATCCTTCCCCCTCCTCTCATCATACCCTCATCAATGAACATACTTTTCATGGCATGAATGTCAAGCTTAGCATACAATAGTCACATATCATGGCATATACAGCTTTTAACCAAGGCATTTAACATCAAACAAATCAGAAGGGACTTACCCGGAGTCCTCGCTTATACCCATTAGGGTAGCACATCATAAAACATCGTTTTACGCCACTATTCCGACATTTAACAAATCACATAACAAAATCATACTAACCTACGAAATGCGTAAGAGTTACACACCTGATTACGTGCAAAACTACACTTTCCACGTCGGTACTGTCGTTAATCGACACAACCGCGATTTGTCCACTCTCCTGCTCGGATGCCAGCCCACACCCCGGTGGCCAGTCATGAACCGCCGAGGCAGCCCTTTTCTTGAACTTAGGGGCTGGGGTCTCAGATCTAACCCCACCTAACGCTTGGTTAGCCTTTGAATCCATAACACCCTTTATCACTAAGTCGGGTTAAAGCAGTGAACCAAATCATAAAGAACTAGAACCCGAAGTTAGATCCCTTACCTAAGTCGACAAATCCTAAACGTTCTAGGCCTGACTCACGACCAACAAATCCCGAAAACTCCACACAAGATGGTGTCAACACCCCTTCCTGCATTTGGCCAAGCATCAAATAACATGGGGTATCTGCCTTTGGCATTAACAAAATAAGAATTGCTTGTCGACAAGAACACTTACCACACTACTAACGAAATCGATTGAGAGTGAATAGTCAATCAGCGACAATCCACAGAAACCCCGAGTCCAACGAGAGAGTTTGAGCAACAAAGCTTCCGGCTTTTCTCATTAAAGCAACCAAGATAGAAAAAGGAAAAGGGATGAGAGTATGTCAGGGAGATTCGGTCATAAGATCAAGAGAAGAGAGAAAGAAATGAAAACAATGGAGCCTTACCTGCCTATAGGTTGAGATTCGGCTATGAGAAACCAAAGGAATAGAAGATGGATGATGGGATTTCGGCACTTGCTGAATCGATTGAAAGAGAAAAGAGACAATAGGGTACTCAAGAAGATTCGGCCATGGCTTTGAGGAAGAAAGCGAAATGGTTGCAACACAATTGATGGATGAAGATCAAAGTAAATTCGGCCAAAACGAAATGGAAGAGTAGGAAAGGTTCAAGAGGACATTCGGGTTTAAATAGATGGAAGAAAAGAAATATGAAGGAAGGATATAGAATGAGGGTAACTAGTTTCGGACGAATACCCAAAAGAAATAAAAAGAAAAGGAGGAGAAAGTACTTAGAAGAAGTTTTCGGTTTTGAAACATGAGAGGAAAAACGACAAGGATGCTATGGGGTTTCAGTTTGCCACAAAACAATGTGCAACAAATGAGTGCCTAGACGAAAGTGCTCTCCTAAGCTAACTATTGAAAATCGGCACCCCCTAAGCCACCAAAATCGATTCCTCCTTCTCTCTTAGAGTTTGCCATTCGGCCAACTCTAAGCTCCTGTTCCCAACTTCCACAAATTCCTCCTGGCCACCCATTCAAACCGTTTGAATGAGTCAACCTCCTCAGATTTCTCTTCTCCACCCGTTTGAACCTGTTGACTTGTTCAACATCTATCCATCAGAGTTCTACCTGAGCACAACTCCTCTCAGTTCTGGCGTTAAAAAGAAATACCCAAAGAGGGATTCCTGCAGCTCAAACCAAGGCTCCCCAGCTTACATGAGGCATCACTCCCTTGCCTCCTAAGTGGCGCCTCCTTGCCACTCCACCACTTGGATTCTTGTGCCAAAACTCACTATACAATTCTCTTAACACTTAGCTCCTTCAGCTCCCCCTATCAAGTACCCAAAAATAAAAACTTTGCTATGGCTCGGGCCTACCCTAAGCTCATGCCTGGACCCCAAAACACCTTAAACTAGCACAACAAACATGCTATCATATGCAAAACACAAAAATGCAAAGACCTCGATTTAAGGATGTTACAGTTCTACCCCACTTAAAAAATAATTTCGGCCTGGAAATTACCTGGTCAGAAGAGTTGAGGGTATTGCTGCCGCATCACATCCTGTGGCTCCTACGTGGCCTCTTCCGCACCATGGTTCCGCCATAATACCTTTACCAATGGAACCGTCTTCTTACGCAACACCTTAACGTCCCGATCCAGAATCTGCACTGGTTCTTCTTCGAAGGACGAATCCGGACTCACCTCAATCTCCTCCACTGGCACAACATGCGATGGATCTGATCGATAGCGCCTAAGCACGGAAACATGAAACACGTCATGGATCTGACTCAATTCTGCTGGCAACTCGAGCTGATAAGCTACTGGTCCCACACGCTTCAATACTTTATACGGCCCGATAAACCTAGGGCTCAGCTTGCCCTTCCGACCAAACCTCAGCACCTTCTTCCATGGCGATACCTTAAGAAAGACCTTGTCACCCACTGCAAAGTCTATATCCCTTCGCTTGAGATCGGCATAAGACTTCTGCTTGTCTGAAGCCTATTTCAGCGAGCTCGAATCAGCTTAACCTTATCTTCTGTTTCCGTCACTAACTCTGGACCCAATATCTGACGCTCACCCAACTCTGCCTAACACGTAGGAGTACGACACTTACGCCCATATAGTGCTTCATACGGTGCCATCTGGATACTTGCCTGATAGCTGTTGTTGTACGCGAACTCTGCCAACGGTAGATATTCTTCCCAACTACCCCTAAAGTCCAAAACACAACCCCTCAGCTTATCCTCTAAAACCTGGATTACCCTTTCCGACTGCCCATTTGATTGCGGATGAAATGCCGTGCTGAAATCCAGTCTTGTACCCAAAGCCTGATGCAACGCTTTCCAAAACCTTGACGTGAATCTGGGATCCCTATCTGAAATAATCGATACTGGTACTCCATGCAGTCTCACTATTTCTACCACATACAACTTAGCCAACCTTTGAAGCGAATAATCCACTCTAACCGGTATAAAATGAGCCGACTTAGTCAAACGATCAACAATCACCCAAACTGAATCCTTCTTGCTAGGCGTAAGAGGTAACCCAGTAACGAAATCCATCGTAATCCTTTCCCATTTCCACTGCGGAATCTTGATCGGCTGCAACAGACCCGAAGGTACCTGATGTTCAGCTTTGACTTGCTGACATGTCAGACACTTACCCACAAATTCCGTTACCTCACGCTTCAGCCCCGGCCACCAAGATTCTTGAGGTACACACGGCCATGGCCACGGCTGTGTGCAAGGCCGTGTGGCCTGGAAATCTGCACCATTGGTTAGTTTAGAATTAGCTATAAAGAAAAGAAGAAAAGAGAATGAATTGAAAATAAAATGTAAAAATAAATTGTGTTAGTACTCGGGTTGCCTCTTGAGAAGCGCTCGTTTATAGTCTTAAGCTAGACTCTCCTCGTATTGAAAAATCAGGGAGGTTTAAAAGTTTGAATATCTTCCCTCATGCTGACTGTTCTATTTTCTTGATGAAGTTTGAGTCGATAAGCGTGTAACTTAAAAGTGCCGAATATAGGATTGCTTACTTAAACTGTTCCATATGGGAAGATATTACGTACCTCAAGAGGGATTCTTCATTTGTGGTCAGGTCTAATGTGATGACACGGGGATCTGCCTTATCTATTAGTACCTGGTCTCCTATTTTGAGGTGATTTGATGTTCCTATGAGCTATTCTGGAGGCTCTTTCGGCTTTACTTTGCATGGTTCATGTTCTTCTTTGAAGGATGTCATCCACTTTTCTAGTTTGTCGACCCTAAGGTTTTGTACCTTGTGTAATTCGTCTTTGATGGCATGGGGTCCATGATTTGGCTCAGGTTTGTAATCTTGTGGTGTTTCCTGTGATGAAGCTGGAACAATCTGGTTATGAACTGAATTTATTTTTCTCACCTTCATCAATTGTTGTCCTGGCTGAGTCGAGAGCTTGTAAACTGATAAATTCATCACCTACCTGAAGTATGCATTCTCCTATGCTAACATCAATTTTAGTCCTGGCGGTTGCTAAAAAGGGTCTTCCTAAAATTAAGGGAATCAAATTATCCTCATCCATGTCTAAGACAACAAAATCTACTGGGAAAACGAATTTATCAATTTTTACAAGAATATCTTCGATAATACCCCTAGGAATTCTAACAGTTTTATTATCTAATTGAATGCTCATCCTAGTTTGTTTGGGTTTCTCTACACCTAGTTGTTTAAACAATTTATAAGGCATGACATTTATACTTGCCCCTAAATCAGCTAATGCATTATCAACAGTTAGTCTACCAATTAAACATGGAATTGTAAAACTCCCTGGATCTTTAGCTTCCGTGGTAGTCTATTCTGTAACATTGCTAAGCATACTGCGTTTAATTCCACATGTGGCTCCTCGTCTAATTTACGCTTGTTCGTCAGGAGCTGTTTTAAAAATTTCCTCGAATCTGGCATCTAAAAAAGAGCTTCAAGAAGAGGTAAGTTAATATATAATTTCTTTAAAAGTTTAAGAAACTTACCGAACTGTTCCTCTGTATCGTCTCTCTTCATCGCTTCTGGATAAGGTATGCGGGGTTCGTACTCTTTGATTACCAGTTTCGGCTTGTTATTGACCTCAACCATATCTTCTTCTACCACATTCTTTTGTTGTGAATTAGGCTCGTCTAACCCTTCACTATCTTGAGCTATTATGGATTGAATTTGCTCGCTTGGGTTAGTCTCGGTGTTGCTCGGTAGTCTTCCCTGTGGTCTCTCAGAAATCTGCTTAGCAGGTTGCCCGAATTGATCCTTGAACTCTTGTGACAATGCCTCAAATTTTGTTTCTATCTTCTGGAAACGTGTGTTTGAGGCTGTTATGAAGTTTGTTAATGCCTCTTCAAGGTTCGACTTCTTTTCCTGTGGGTAGGGCTATTGTTGGAAGTTTTGGGATGGTTGTGATCTTTGATTTCTTTGACCGCCCCATGAAAAATTGGGGTGGTTCTTCCAACCTAGATTATAATTATTACTATAAGGGTTATTGTTAGATCGGAAATTATTACCCATATAGTTCATTTGTTTGCTTTCCATGCCCTGTTTGTAAGGTGGGTACTCCTTCACTTGCGTCGCATTGCATAACTGGATGTGCCTGCAAAGATCCATAGAAACTATCAAATTTTTTATGTAACAATTCCACCTGATTTGATAGCGCGGCCACTGTGTCAATGTTGAAAACTCCGGCTGCTTTAGCTGGCCTTGTCCTTGTAACTTACCACTGATAGTTATTTAGTGACATCTCATCTATAAACTCGTAGGCTGCTTCAGGAGTTTTGTTGTTCAGGGTTCCACCGGCGGCTGAATCGATTAGCTGCCTTGTTGAAGGGTTCACACCATTATAAAAAGTTTGGACCTGTAGCCACAAAGGTAATCCATGGTGTGGGCACCTCCTTAATAAATTTTTGTATCTCTCCCATGCGTCGTAAAGTGTCTCTAACTCCATCTGCACAAAATAAGAGATATCATTCCTTAACTTGGCCATTTTGGCCGGTGAAAAATAGTTTAATAAAAATTTTTCGGTCATTTGATCCCATGTAGTGATTGAGCCTCATGGAAGAGAATGCAACCACTGTTTGGCTTTATTTATCAGGGAAAAGGGAAATAACCGAAGACGGATGGCATCATCAGAAACGCCATTTATCTTGAAGGTGTCGCAAAATTCTAGGAAATTCGCTAAGTGTGTGGTAGGATCCTTATCCTGCAAACCATCAAACTGAACAAAGTATTGTATCATCTGTATAGTGTTAGGTTTCAGTTCAAAATTATTTGCAGCAATAGTAGGCCTAACAATACTAGACTCAGTTCCTGTTAAACTAAGTTTAGCATAATCATACATAGTACGTAGAGCATGATGTTCGGCCATCTCTGGAGGTGGCGGATTATTTTCATCCATCTCTTCTGTGGTATTTATTTCGGCTTCTTGCTCTTCATCTATGTAGTTTAGTCTTCGCCTTATTTCTCTATGATTTTTATGAACTGTTCCTTCAATATCACTGTCGTAAAGTAGAGGTCCTATTGGGTTCCTTATAGTCATAAACTAGAGGTACCTGAAAGGGACAAAATAAAGAAGAAAATTTAGAAAAATAAAATAAAATTTTAAAAATAAAAATAAATAGTAAATATGGCTAAAGTAATAAAAATTAAGCTTTCTTAATATTTTAGTTCCCCGGCAACAGTGCCAAAAACTTGATCGTCGAAATCAGAGCATTAAAATTTATAATAAGAATGATCGAACATGGAAACTAACTCTGACCACGATTTTAAGGCAAGCGCATCTATCGAATAGTAGTATAGCTTAGGCAAGACCGGAATATCGAATCCCAAAGGAACCAAAAGTACTAATACTAACCCTCTTTCTATTATTTAGCTTAAGAATTAAGTGAATGGTTATCTAATCTAAATTTAACTATCAACTAAACTAAAGATGCAATGACAAAAAGAGAATGAATTGGGAAAAATAACTTGGAAGAAAAACCAATTGATTAAGACGATACCCTTAAGAAGAATCCACCTAGACTTCTCTTGTTATCTAACACTAAACCAGATGATGTATTCACTTGACTTGATCCGTAAGATTCCCTAAGTTATATTAAACCCTCTCTTGAAGCGAATAAAGTCTAACCCTAGGTTGACTAATTGAAATCTCTTTCTAATTAAAACCCCTAGAATCGCATTAACTCGATCTATGGACTCCCATATTAGGTTTCACCCTAATCCAGTGAAATCTCGTCATCCTATCTCTAGGCGTGCGATCAACTCTGCTTAATTATGCTAGATCTACTCTTAAGCAGGGACTTTTGCTCCTCCATCTAAGCACATCATACTTGAATTAATATCCCAGAAATATCAACACAAGAATTAAGCACACATAATTAAGAACAAGTCAAATATTTATCATATAGTTCAGAAAACAATAACAAGATCCGTCTTAGGTTTCATCCCCTTTAGGTATCTGAAGGGTTTAGTTCATATCAAATAAAGAAAGCATCTCAGAAGAAAAAGATAAAAAAAACATAAGAAATCCCTAAAACTCCCTGAAGGAATTGAAGGAGAGATCCGCCGTTTTGAGTAGAATTCCGGCTTCTTGAGATGGATCAACTGGCTATGTTCGAGTGATTCTCTACAAATCTGGTCTTTCTGGCTCGGCTCATTGGCCTAGCTAACCGCCCGTTCTGGCTTCTGTCGAACTCCCCTTTCAAGTTGCCCCCTTGGGTGTTTATATAGACTTTGAGATGCCTTACTTGGTCGCTAAGTATCCTAATTCAAATAGAATTCCTACTAAGGTGTTTGAATAGGCTTTGGAATGTGTTTCTTTGCCTCCAAGTATCCAAATCCGAGTAAAACTTCTCTTGGCCGCGGCAGGGACACGCCTATGGCACACGCCCGTGTAAATCATGGCCAGGCCGTGCTCGAACCTGTTGAATGTGGCACGGCCGTGTGGTCTTGGGCCCAGGCCGTGTGGATTTCGTGATATGGCCATTTACTCCGTTTTGGGCCCGTTTTCTGTTTTTTTCATCCTCTGGTGCTTTTCTGGGTATAAAACATGAAAACAAAGGATTAAGAGCACCTTTTTACATAAATCGAGGCTTAATTCATCCAAAAGCATACTAAATGTGGGCTTAAAATATGTTTCTTTTACGGTTTATCATATTATCGCTTGATCATTGATGAAACGCCCTGAGCCAGATGAACGCAGGATAGAGTATGATTGGCATGCTAATTGGTTGTTTTGCGGAAGCTACGGGATTTGTATGAGATGTGATGATGATTTCTATATATCATCTATTCATTGAATATACCAAGGTCCTAAATATATTGCGGACTATCGTGTTATATTATTGTTTTTTTCTGGTGTGTTACGGGGGCAGATGTTAGCCTACGGGGTAGGCACTTATTGCCGAGGTGTGTTATCGGTTGGATTGGCTTGTATGATTGTCTGGTGTGTTCTGGATGGTTAACTGTGTACTCGTATCTGTATATTGTTCATCATGCAATGTTCTATTGATCATTGAATGTTATTGAAATGTGAGAAATTGATTTGTACTATTGTTTGAGCACTACTTACATGTTATGAGCTATGATTGCTAGGAACTGAGGAATTGATTTGTAATATTGTTTGAGCATTACTCACTTTTTGTGAGCTGTGATTGACAGAAACTCTGTTAGTAACCTTATTATTTGAATTATTATTTTATTTCGGTAAGCTTTATCACTTAATTGAGGAACTTACTAAGGTCTATGTAAGCTTACTCGTGTCCCTGTCTTTTTATTTGTAGATTACGTCTTCGCGGAACTCGAGACATTGGATCAACTAGAAGAATCACACTATCCAAGAATCTTTTGGTAGACTATGAGCATAACCTTGGATTATATGGTATGTAATAGGCTAATGGTGAATGTTTTGTGATAGTCTTATGGACATATGTAGTAGCTTGATGTACTTGTATTTTTGTATTGTCAAGTAGCTATTTGAGGCATGTATGCTTAATTCTTATGAAGGCATGAGTGGTTGATGCTAGTTAAGCATGAATTGGTAACTTTTGATATTTGATATGGTATGAATGGATGGCTTGAAATTTTAGCTTGGTAATGGTTTGTTATGTGATTGAAATGTGGTGTCAACGGATGGTTGATTAACTTGATTTGAGTGGTTTAAAATGCATTCCTAAGTCTTGTGAACATGTGTGTAAGATTATAATTAGGTACCTAAGCATTTGAATGTGAAATGGGCATGTTTTTAGACATTTTTTAGCACACGCGGCTTGGGACATGGGTTGTCACATGGTCGTGTGTCACATACGGGCAACCCACACGGGCGTGTGCCCCAAACATGTTAGGTGCATGTTTCACACAGGTTGGCACACGGCCTGTGACACAGTCGTGTGTCCTAAGTCAGTGATTTACATGGGTAGACACATGGGCGTGTGGGATAGCCACACGGTCTGGGCTTTGTAACATGGCTTGGACACACGACCCTGTGACCCTTGATTTGAAATTTTTGACTTTTTCTTAAAATCTTATGTTTTGTATCGATTTGGTCCCTGATTTTTCCTAAACTATTTTAAAGGCCTCGTAGGCTCGATTTAAGGCCTATAAGTGTATGTTCTACTCCGATTTGAATTATTTATGAATTTTTTAATTAATTTGGTAACTTGGTGCTATCTGTTATTGATTTGTTTGAATCATTCGATAATTCTCTGTAACCCTAATATAGTGACGAAACAGTTTATGGGTGTTACATTTAGTGGTATCAGAGCTACGATTTAGTCGATTCTCGAACAAAATGTAGCTGTAACACCCATACCCTGTATCCAACACCGGATTAGGGCTACGGGCATTACTTTACACAACACAAGTCCAAACACCATATATATATATATATAAACCGTTCCTATGATAAACGAGTACCAATTCATAATGTAATAGATAAACATGTGTACTTATCTAGTTTCAAAACATTTTCTACTATACATATATATACATATCAAATAGTATCATTAAACATAGCCAAACAAATTTGATTCAATGAACCAATCACTATTCATTAATGTAACAAAATCATCAACCACATACACAAATTATGATCAAATCATCTTATGATATAAATTTAAAAATCTTTTTAATATTATTCACACACAAACATAAATACCAACATGCTTTAATAGGATCTAAAAGATACAAAAATATGCATCACCTAAAACATAAGTAAATCAATCCCAACCAAAACTATGAGCCATATTCACATGGCATTTATGTACATCAATCCAAAACAAACTCAAAAGAGAGATCAAGCTTATACATGCCATAATTTCTAGAAATTTTGAGTAACAAAATACCAAAAGTGGACGATAATGTGATTTACTATGACGGAATCCCCGAGTGTGAGCTTCAACTCCGAAAACAAAAATCTACAATTTCAAAGCAACCGAAATAAAGTAAGCTCTCCAAGCTTAGTAAGATTTAAACAATTCATATGCAATAGGCTAATTTAAGCTTTCCTGAATAAACCCTTTTTTCATACCCTTGTCGAATAGTCATATATTCAAGAAATAAATAAATAGTAACATATAGAAAAATATATGCATTTACAGTCATATACTTATATCTATCTTCATATATCACCATCACATGATAGATAATTTGCAAGCACATTTTCAATTTTATTCCGAATCTCATACTACCATTTCGAGTTACTAAAAATTTCAATAATATATATATATCACATACCTTTAATTTGCAAACCTTTTGTAACTAACCATTCATGCATAATGTACTATACTTGATCCAAACCTTTCCGCATACATAAGAACATTAATAGATATGGTTGTTTTTCGAACCTCTGCCTACATTTTAAATATAAGCTTTAGTAACGTATCGCTCACATAGAGCCGTCACTTGACACTTCTAGTAACGTATCGCTCACACAGAGCCGTTACGTATCACTTCTCATAACGTATCGTCACATAGAGCCGTTACTTAACACTTCTCGCAACGTATCACTCACATAGAGCCGTTACTTTATTAATTCGCACACATAGTGCCCTGTAACCGGTTTCGCACACTTAGTGCTCGGTGACATGCTCACACACTTAATTAGTGCCTTTCATAATCTATTATTCATTACTTCCTATACATATATAAATGAAAATCAATCCAATGAATTTCATATAATTACATACACCATAATATGCCATTAATAGTTTCTATCCAATATTATAACCCATTCAGCCAAGCCTTTATCATGCATCCAATCGACCCATACATAAAAATCAATCATATTCTAGCTTAATATCTCACATACTCATATTACATTATCAATATCAAAGTGTCCTATTTATGCAATTACACCCAAATTATACACAACCTCTTATTCGGCCAATTTTGAACAAACATAATAAGGCATTCCGCAATGAATAAGTTAACATACCTATCTCCTCTTATTAAAAATCTAATTTATAAAATAAAATTCAATTTAACCCAATTGCTTAAATCTTACCTCGTATGAAATAGATAGAACTTCTTGATCACTCGTTCAACCTGGCTTTTCCTTTATCCAACCCGTTTTCCTTAGAAGCTTGATCTAAACAATTATAAATTTGAACTTATTCAATACAATTCTATTCAATTTAGCCATAAGCAAAATAAAGGACAAATTATCCATTCGTCCTTGATATTTCGAACATGAACAAATTAATACAAAATCACTACTTGTTCAAAACATGTCCATTTATACCTTAATGAGCTAAGGCCGATCCTCTTTAAGCTCATTAAAGTCCCTACACATCCCAAATTTTAATCCAACCACAACATTTATAAATTCTACTTCTTACTCTTAAAATTCACACCTTTTTCAATTAAGTCCTCAAAGCATTATAACTCCAAATATCAAGAATTAACTAATTCTTATTAAGGGCCGAAAACCCCTAACCCTTATATCAATTCATTTTTTTTACTTGCTTTTTAACCCTTTTGAAATTTTACTATAAATAATTTCTAATACAATTTATCTTCTAAAAACCGAATATACTATTTCAATACATACATATATTTCGATATATAAGTATAACCAAACAAATACCAATAATTCCATATATATACTCACTCGAAACGATTTTGGCCGAATATAAAGATACCACCATGCTCAACTCAAAATAATTTCCATTGCATTGCATACAATTTCAACCATTATTCACCCTTTCCATCTAATTCTCTTTCTCAAATAAATCTTGTATTCATCAAACAAACAAGCCAAAAGAAATACTCCTCCATTGCCGAAACCATACATGTTTAACTCTCAAAATTTCAACATGGTTTTCATGGTATTCAAGGTAACTTACTCAATTACGTAAATATTTGCTAAAACAAAGTTCAATCTCTTACCTTGTTACTACATGCAAATACCGAACAATGGAGATTCAATTTCTTTCTTTTCTTTTTAAAGAAAATCGGTGGAGAAGATGAGTAAAGTGAGGGAAAATGAATTTCACACAATTTTCCCTTATTTTATCAATTTAATATCTATTTTAATATACTTAAAATGTAATAATTAAATCATAAAACATTTAAAAATTGTTTCTCCATCATCATTGCCGTCCACTAACATTAAAGATGGGCAATTTGACATGCAATTCCTCCCATGCATGCAAAACAATTCAATTTACCCTTCAAATTTTATATGTACTACTTTGACTACTTTAACCATTTGATCCTTCCATTTTAATTTAGGCATACCAAAGTAATAAAACTCAAAATTTCGACACATGCTCATTCAGAATTACTACGCACGAAAGCATAAATAATATTATAAAATTTTTCGGCTCGGATTCATGGTCCTGAAACCACCGTTCTGATTAGGGTCGTAATTGGGCTGTTACAACTCCCCCTCCTAAAAAGAAATTTTTATCCCCGAAAATCTTATCGACGAATAAGTGCGGATAAAGTTCTTTCATTGATTCCTGAGTCTCCCAGGTTGCTTCCTTGACCTCGTGTTAACTAGCGCTATTTTCTTATTCCGCAACTCCTTCGTTTCAAGAGCTAATATGCAAATCGGTTCTTCTTCATTAGTCAAATTAGGCTGAATCTCGATTTCTGCTGGACTAATTATATGAGAAGTATCGGATCTGTATCGTCGAAGCATCGATACGTGGAACAGATCGTGGATTCTGTCTAGCTGAAGGGGTAACTTTAATCTATACGCCACTGGCCCGATACGCTCAATAACTTCATACAGACCAATAAATCTCAGACTCAACTTTCCTTTACGACCGAATCTGATTATCTTTTTCCACGGTGAAACTTTCAAAAACACCCTATCTCCAATCTGAAACTCGTTTCAAGTCTGCGTAAGATTTTTGGCGATCCGACGCTGCTTTCAAACTATCACAAATTACTGCCACTTTTTGTTCAGCTTCTTTGACCAAATCAACCCCGTGTACCTTATTTTCACCCAGCTCAGTCCAGAACAATGGTGTACAACATTTGCGACTGTATAAAGCCTCGTAGGGAGCCATTTTGATACTAGCCTGGAAGCTATTATTATAAGCGAATTCAATCAAGGGCAAGTATCGCTCCCACGTACCTCCGAACTCGAGAATGCAACATCTCAACATATCCTCGAGTATTTGGATAACACGCTCAGATTGACCATCCGATTGAGGATGAAAAGCTGTACTGAAGTGTAACTTAGTTCCCAAAGCATCTTGTAACTTCTTCCAAAACCGTGATGTAAATCTCGGGTCTCTATCCGACACAATAGAAATAGGTACTCCATGCAACCGTACTATCTGTGTATGTACAACTCCGCCAATTTATCAAGTGAGAAATCCATGCCCACCGGGATGAAATGGGCCGATTTCGTCAATCTATCGACAATTAGCCAAATTGAATCCTTTCTACTCGATGTTAAGGGCAAACCCGATACAAAATCCATCGTAACACAATCCCACTTCCATTCTGGTATCATGATCGGCTGAAGTAGTCCCGATGGCACTTGATGCTCAGCTTTCACTTGTTGGCACACCAAACACTTCGACACATAGTCTGAAATGTCTCGTTTCATACCGTACCACCAATACTGCTGTTTTAGGTCGTTATACATTTTTGTGCTACCCGGATAAATTGACAGTCTACTATTATGAGCTTCATCACAAATCATCCGAATCAATTCTGGATTTTTAGGCACACACATTCGACTCTTGAATCGCAAACATCCTTCGATGTCTATCTGGAAATCGGAATCCTCACCCGAACCACAACGATCCCTTTTTACCTTTAAATCCTCATCGATTTCTTGAGCTTCTTTGATCTGTTGTATAAACAACGGCCTCGCCTTTAATTCTGCAAGGATCACACCATTATTGGTCATAGCTAGTTCCACGTTCATTACACGAAGGGAAAATAATGACTTTCAACTAAGTGCATCGGCAACTACATTAGCCTTTCCCGGGTGATAATCAATCATGAGCTCATAATCTTTCAATAATTCTAACCATCAACGCTATCTCAAATTTAGATCCCTTTGAGTCATTAAATACTTTAGACTCTTATGATCTGAAAAGACATGGTATTTCTCACCAAAGAGGTAGTGACGCCATATTTTCAAAGCAAAGATTATAGCGGCTGACTCAAGGTCGTGCGTTGGATAATTTTTCTCATGTAGTTTCAACTGTCTCGAAGCATAGGCTATAACTTTACCCTCTTGCATCAATACACAACCAAGCCAATTTAAAGACGCATCACTAAAAATGACGAACTCTTTACCCGGCTCTAGCTGAAAGAGTACTGGAGCATCTGTTAACAAAGTCTTCAGATGATCAAAACTCTTTTGACTCCCTTCAGACCACTCAAATTTCTTATCTTTCTGTAACAGTTTCGTCATCGGAGATGCTATCATGGAAAACCTTTTCACAAATCGTCTATAACATCCAGCGAGCCTCAAAAAGCTATGAACCTCCGAAACATTCTGCTGGGGTTTCCAATACAGTATGGCCGAAACTTGGGTCAACACGAATCCCCGTTGTTGAAACAACATGTCCCAAGAAACTAACCTCATTCAACCAAAACTCACATTTACTGAATTTCGCGTATAATTGCTCGTCACGAAAAATTTGTAACACAAGTCTCAAATGCTCAGCATGATCAATTTCGTTACGTGAGTATATCAAGATGTCATCGATAAAAACAACCACAAACCGATCTAAATACCGCCTGAATACCCGATTCATCAAATCCATAAAAACTGCAGGGGTGTTGGTGAGTCCAAACGGCATAACCAAAAACACATAATGACCGTATCTCGTCCGAAAGGCAGTCTTTGGCACATCCGATTCTCTAACTCGTAACTGATAATACCTTGACCGCAAGTCAATTTTTGAAAATACCGAGGCTCCCTTAAGCTGATCAAATAAATCATCGATACGTGGTAAAGGATATTTGTTCTTAACGGTTACCTTGTTGAGCTGCCGGTAATCAACGCACATTCTCAACGTTCCATCCTTCTTTTTCACAAATAGAACGGGCGCACCCCAAAGAGAGAAACTCAGTCGGGCGAAACGTTTATCTGACAACTCTTGTAACTGAGCCTTCAATTCTTTTAGTTCAGCTGGTGCCATTCCATACAGGGCCATCGAAATCGGGGTGGTCCTGGAACTAGCTCAATCTCAAACTCTACCTCTCGGGCGGGAGGCAATCCCGGTAATTCCTCCGGAAATACATCTGAATATTCTCTAACAAGCGATATCGATTCGATCTTTTTTTCTATTATCTTGTCATTAATCAAGTATGCAAGGTAGGCTTCACAACCTTTCCTCAAATACCGCTGAGCCAACATCGAAGATATCACCGTAGGTAATCCACTCAAATCCGAAGACTCAACTCGGATTATCTCATTATTCTGGCATCTCAAATCAATAGTCTTTCGTCTGCAATTTACTACCGCATCTTGAACTGTCAACCAATCTATACCGAGAATGATGTCAAACTCATCAAAAGGCAATAGCATCAGATCAGCCGGAAAGCACATGTCTCGAATCTTCAATAGGCAGTTAGTACATACTTTGTCAACTAATACCCACCGAACCAGTGGGTTTGAAACCCGAATTATAAACTCAGTACACACAACAGGTAGAGACTTACTGGATGCTAATGCTTCACACATATATGAGTGTGTCGAGCCGGGATCAATCAAGGCAATTACATTAGTATCAAAAAGAGTAAAAATACCAGTAATGACATCGGGGGATGAAGCCTCCTCTCTAGCACGGATGGCGTAAGCTTTAGCTGGTACACGAGCATCTGATCGAACATGTGCATCTGAAGCCCCTCTCTGTGCACCACTCCTACCTCCTCCAAAACGAGATGATCTACCTCGAGCTGTAGTGTCGCTCGGTCTCGTATTCTGAATAGTGCCCCTTCCAGCAGTCTCTGGGCAATCCCGAATGAAATGATCCTATGAGCCACACTTATAACACGTGCGAGAAATAGATTTACCCTAACACTCTTCATGATGTCGTCTGCCACATTGCCGACACTCCGGTTTGCTCGATTTCTCATTATCCACACTTGCAACTGATGTAGCCCGAGAACTCACTAGCGGCCGTTCTCGTATAGAAATCCCGGTGTTAGGCTTGAATCGACCACCGTCATTCTTAAACTTCTTCATAGACATATGTGAAAATTTGCTTGCGGACCTCTTCCGGGTGTCTTTTGATTCAAACTCGCCTTTTTGTTTTTCCTTTCCCAGTTCTTCAGCTTTACAAGCCCGTTCAACCAGCACAACGAACTCATTAATTCCCAGAATACCAACCAAAAGCTTTATATCCTCATTTAAACCATTTCCGAATCTCTGACACATAGCAGCTTCTGACGAAACGCACTCGCGAGCATAGCGACTAAGTCGCACTAATTTGTGCTCATATTCGGATACAGTCATGCGGCCCTGTTTGAGCTCGAGGAATTCTTTGCGCTTAGAGTCAATAAAGCGCGGGCTTATATATTTCTTACGAAATTCTACTTGAAAGAAGTCCCAGGTAACTCTTTCTTTCGGGACAACTGACACGAGCGTATTCCACCAGTAGTAGGCAGAATCCCGTAACAAGGATATAGCACACTTCAAACATTCATCGGGGGTGCAGGACAGTTCGTCGAATACTCGAATGGTGTTATCGAGCCAAAATTCGGCTCTATCCATATTGTCGTCATCCTCAGCTCTAAATTCTTGAGCTCCGTGTTTCCTAATACGGTCAACCGGAGGTTTAGTTACTCTGTCAAGATTAGCAATTGGGGGTACCACAGGTGTTACTGGAGGTACATTCGGATCTTGAGGTAATTGAACAGCCGGAGTGGTTCATAAATAATGACTAAACTAGTCGTTCATCATATTATGGAAGGCCTATTTTACTCTCTCATCTGGGCCACCCGTAGCAGGTCGAGATTCTTCTGGCGCGGTCCCTTGGGCAGGAACAGGCGCCACACTCTCGACATCATTGGCTAAAGCTTGCTTGGGATCCGGATCCATTACTACATGAAAGAAACAATTTCAATTTACTGTCAGAAGTCATCACATTATCTTATCACAAAATTTGGCATGTATAACTAGACCCTTACGCGCTACGTTATTCTGAGAATCGGCTAAACCGTAGCTCTGATACCAATCAAATGTAACACCCATACCCCGTATCCAACACCGATTAGGGCTACGGGCATTACTTTACACAACACAAGTCCAAACACCATATATATATAAACCGTTCCTATGATAAACGAGTACCAACTCATAATGTCATAGATAAACATGTGTACTTATCTAGTTTCAAAACATTTTCTACTATACATATATATACAGATCAAATAGTATCATTAAACATAGCCAAACAAATTTGATTCAATGAACCAACCACTATTCATTAATGTAACAAAATCATCAACCACATACACAAATGATGATCAAATCATCTTATGATATAAATTTAAAAATCTTTTTAATATTATTCACACGCAAACATAAATACCAACATGCTTTAATAGGATCTAAAAGATACAAAAATATGCATCACCTAAAACATAAGTAAACGAATACCAACCAAAACTATGAGCCATATTCACATGGCATTTATGTACATCAATCCAAAACAAACTCAAAAGAGAGATCAAGCTTATACATGCCATAATTTCTAGAAATTTTGAGTAACAAAATACCAAAAGAGGACGATAATGTGATTTACTTAACACTTCTCGTAACGAATCGCTCACATAGAGCTGTTACTTTATTAATTTGCACACATAGTACCCTATAACCGATTTCGCACACTTAGTGCTCGGTGACATTCTCGCACACTTAATTAGTGCCTTTCATAATCTATTATTCATTACTTCCTATACATATATAAATGAAAATCAATCCAATTAATTAAATATAATTACATACACCATAATATGCCATTAATAGTTTCTATCCAATATTATAACCCATTCGGCCAAGCCTTTATCATGCATCCAATCGACCCATACATAAAAATCAATCATATTCTAGCTTAATATCTCACATACTCATATTAAATTATCAATATCAAAGTGTCCTATTTATGCAATTACACCCAAATTATACACAACCTCTTATTCGGCCAATTTTGAGCAAACATAATAAGGCATTCCGCAATGAATAAGTTAACATACCTATCTCCTCTTATTAAAAATCTAATTTATAAAATAAAATCCAATTTAACCCAATTGATTAAATCTTACCTCGTATGAAATAGATAGAACTTCTTGATCACTCATTCAACCTGGCTTTTCCTTTATCCAACCCTTTTTCCTTAAAAGCTTGATCTAAACAGTTATAAATTTGAACTCATTCAATACAATTCTATTCAATTTAGCCATAAGCAAAATAAAGGACAAATTATCCATTCGTCCTTGATATTTCGTACATGAACAAATTAATACAAAATCGCTACTTGTTCAAAACATGTCCATTTATACCTTAATGAGCTCAGGCCGATCCTCTTTAAGCTCATTAAAGTCCCTACACATCCCAAATTTTAATCCAACCACAGCATTTATAAATTCTACTTCTTACTCTTAAAATTCACACCTTTTTCAATTAAGTCCTCAAAGCATTAAAACTCCAAATATCAAGAATTAACTAATTCTTATCAAGGGCCGAATACCCCTAACCCTTATATCAATTCATTTTTTTTACTTGCTTTTTAACCCTTTTGAAATTTTATTATAAATAATTTCTAATACAATTTATCTTCTAAAAACCGAATATACTATTTCAGTACATACATATATTTTGATATATAAGTATAACCAAACAAATACTAATAATTCGATATATATACTCACTCGAAACGATTTTGGCTGAATATAAAGATACCTCCATCTCAACTCAAAATAATTTCCATTGCATTGTATACAATTTAAACCATTATTCACCCTTTCCATCTAATTCTCTTTCTCGAATAAATCTTGTATTCATCAAACACACAAGCCAAAAGAAATACTCCTCCATTGTCGAAGCTATACATGCTTAACTCTCAAAATTTCAACATGGTTTTCATGGTATTCAAGGTAACTCACTCAATTATGTAAATATTTGCTAAAACAAAGTTCAATCTCTTACCTTGTTACTACATGCAAATGCCGAACAATGGAGATTCAATTTCTTTCTTTTCTTTGAAAGAAAATCGGTGGAGAAGATGAGTAAAGTGAGAGAAAATGAATTTCACACAAATTTCCCTTATTTTATCAATTTAATATCTATTTTAATATACTTAAAATGTAATAATTAAATCATAAAACATTTAAAAATTGTTTCTCCATCATCATTGCCATCTACTAACATTAAAGGTGGGCAATTTGACATGCAAGTCCTCCCATGCAGGCAAAACAATTCAATTTACCCTTCAAATTTTATATGTACTACTTTTACTACTTTAACCATTTGATCCTTCCTTTTTAATTTAGGCATACCAAAGTAATAAAACTCAAAATTTCGACACATGCTCATTCAGAATTACTACGCACGAAAGCATAAATAATATTATAAAATTTTCCGGCTCAGATTCGTGGTCCCGAAACCACTGTTCCGATTAGGGTCGTAATTGGGCTGTTACAGTAGCTTGATGATCTGTAGAAATATATGCCATATAAACCGATGATAGTTTGATATTTATTGATCCGATTTAACCTCTATTTTTTTATAGATTTAATGAATGTTAATAGAATCTGATCATACTAGCCTTGATGAGGTAAATGGTAATATTCTAACTTCTAAACAAGAGGTAAGTTATAGTTTATCAGTTTTGTAAATGTCTGATAGTGAAGTCGAAATGTCTTTTCAACTTAATGAGTCAGTGGTTCACAGAAATGGTGTGAGCCAATTCAGTAGCTTTACAACTTCTACCCCCTGGTATGCATTTTATGGCACCCTTGGGTAATCAACCGACTGGAATAGTTCGACGGTTCACAGTTAATAATTAAAAGGTATGGTGCTGAAGAATTCAGAGGTAAAATAGATGAAGATCTAATTAGGGCTAGGTATTGGCTTGAAAATATACAATAAACTTTTGAAGAAATGGCTTGATTTCTTGATGATTATCTCATATGTGTCATGTCTTGATAAAAAGGGTAAGGCTTATAATTGTTGGTCAACATTAACATCGGTTGTACTGAGAGATAGAATTAATTGGGATTTCTTCAGATATGAATTCAAAAAGAGAAATGTCATCAACTATCATCTGGACAGGAAAATTGTACAGGTCAATAAATTTAATCGAGAAATTGTGTTTATGAATAGTGTCAAACAATTGTGTACGCCTCATAAAGGAAAATGCCCTAGTAAGAGCAATAACACTGGAGTTAACTGTAGTGGGATCAAAGATACAGTTGCTAGATCACAAGCTACCATGCCTGGTATTATTTTTGGTACGTTCTATTTCTTTAATATTACTTATTGTATATGCACTGATTGTTACTGGGTCAACTTACTTATATATTTGTATTGCATTAGTAACGGATAAGGATCTACCTCTTGAGTCGATTGAGTTTGATGTTCGAGACATAATCCATTGGGTTAGAGTGTAATGGTTAATGTGGTATATCGGAAATATCTGCTAAAAATCTATTACTATGACTTTCCTATTGATATGATGTTACTACTGTAATAGCCTATTTTTGGTCAAATCAGAACAGTGGTTTCGACACCACAAATCCGATGTTAAAATATTTATTTTATTATTATTTTAATTTTTACAATGTGATTGAGTGATTGTGTGAAAATTTCGTTAAGAAATTTTATCGTTTGAATGGTTAATTTGATAAAAAGGACTAAATCGCGTAAAGCTTAAAACTTGAGTTCTAATAGCTAAAGGTGTCTAATAGTTATAGAACCTTAAAGTTAAGTTCCTTATGTGGTAATTAACTCATTTATGAGATAGTGGATGATAGTGGAGTGGTATTTGGTGTAATTACTAACGTTTTAAAGGTTAATTTTTGTAATTGATAATTAAAGATAAAATAAATAAAACAAAATCACATTTTATTAGTTATCCTCCTTCCTAGCTAACTTTGACAAGAATAAAACATCCATGGAAAGCTTTTAGGGTTCGGTCACTTAGTAGCTCAATTGGTAAGTAATTTTGACTTGGTTTTTAATGATTTTTATGTTTTTGAGATCGTTGCAACTTAGTCTAGCTAGCTCAAGGAATATTTTGCAAAATTGTTAAAGATTTTGAATGATGCCATTGATGAGTACATTTGTATTTTGAAGTTTCATGATATATTAGGAATACTTGTTGATAGCTATACAAGTTTTGTTTAGTGTGTAACACCCCTAACCCGAAACTGTCGCCGAAATAGGGTTAACAAGCATTACCGAACAATAGGATTATTTACAACCCAATTACGACACAAAGTCAATCATCATCATAATACATCAAACATAAACAATTAGTCCCTTATTAAGAAGTATAAGACCTTAAACACATGTTAGGGAGGGGTCGGGACTAAATCGAAACACGTACAGAAACTTCTCGAAAATTTAAAACTTTTCTAGGTTTTAGGGGATACACGCCCGTGTGGGTAGGCCGTGTGCCTCCCACGGCTGCTAGACCCACCCGTGTGTCCTCCCCATGGTTGAAACTGACTTAACTCCCATGGCCACCAAGCACGCCCGTGTACTTTGGCCGTGGTCGATCCTGTTGAAAACAACACGGCTACCAGCCACGCTCGTGTGCCATGGCCGTGTGCTCTTAGGCCATATACTGACTTATGCCCACGGTCATCAGGCACGCCCGTGTGCCACCACCGTATGGCAAAAATAGGCCATTCGCAAGGCCAAAATGCTAATCAGATAAGGGTCATTCACCACAAGCATATACTAACATACTTATCCATGCAAATGACAACCAAAAACACATCTAATGAACATCATACCAATCCAATCCATCTCATTTCTAAACATGTACACTTATAAACTAATTTGCACAACTTAAACACATTCCATACTAAATATGATCCACCCCCAAAATCACTAATTCACATTAGCATCATACCAACACAAAGTTTACCATTTATAAGTCATTATCATCATCCACAAACCATACCAAAATATGCCTCATATAACAAAGCCATTCATACTTGAAGCCATCATGTATTTAGCCACATCACATAGCCAATTACACACCTCAAATATGTACCAAAAATAACTAGCCTATACATGCCATATTCAACTATGTACATCACTTCAAAAGTACCCAAAATAGATTACCGATAGTGTGATTGAGATGCTGATGATTTTCGGATCCAAACTAGCTTTACTGACACTACAAAGCAGGGAAACAAATCACACTGTAAGCTTTGTAAAGCTTAGTAAGTTCGTAACATAAAACATTATACTAAACCAACCATCACATAAATTGTTTCATGAACACATATGTACCATACCATACAAGCTAATATATTCAATTAACATTCCATGATCTCAATCATAATTTTATCAACCACATAGGTTCCAAACGTACCTTAGCCAACATTTAGTCTTCGATCACATACTACTAAATACTCACTGATTTCTTTTTGATCAACCTTCATAACTTCTTCGGTTCGTTCGCACACTCAGTGCCCATATCATTAACCAAAGCTTGGTAAACATCGCACACTTAGTGCATCTATATCAAACCAATTTTGTATCGGTATCGCACACACAGCGCCCACCATAAAACTGAAGCTTATATTATTTCGCACAGATAGTGCCAATCATCTCGGTTACATCTCTAAATACGCACACTTAGTGCCACGTAACATCGAGCTCTCACATAGCATTCATAATTCATTTATACCACTCCATTCATTTCAAACATTAAGCATAACTAAATATAATACATGTATTATGTCCAAACTTACCTCAGATTTCAAAATACCGTAACGGTCGATTAATCAAGCACTTTCTCTTTGCCTCGGTCTCGATCCGAACCTCTACTCTCTTGGTCTATACACATTCAAATTAAGCTCATTCAATCACCAAATCATTTCTTTTAGTCCAAACACACATACTTAGGGCATTTTACAAAATAGCCCTCACATTTTCACATTTTGACACTTTAGTCACTATTTCACAAAATCATCAAATACACAAAATTTCAATACACATGTGCTTAGCCAAATTCTTCCCATGCTAATAGAAGCCCACACATTTCATTTATTTGACATTTTAGTCCTTCAATTTACACTTTTCTCAATTTAGTCCAAAATACTCAATTTCAGCAAAAGTCTTAATACAAACTATGTTAATCCAACACCAAGTTTTCATATTTCACTATCAACTAGCACATAGCTTAGGTGTTCATCAAAGACTCATCACAAAAACATTATCAATTCACAAAATAAAAGCATGGGTTAGCTAGAGCACAAAGCAACAATCACGAAAACGTAGAAATTATCAAAAATCGAATTAAAAACACATACCTATTAAAGCTTTAAAGTGCCGAACCAAGCTAGCCCCTTTTTCTCTTCATTTTCTTTCAATTTTTGGCAAGGATGCATGAACAATCCACTATCTTACTTTTATGCCTTTCATTTATTATAATATAACACTAACTTTTATAATTTTAACATTTATATTCTATATAATATAAACCATATAAAAAAATCTATCATAATAATGCCGCCCACTATCATTGTTTTTGGGTTATTTACAACATGAATCCTCTAAAGTATAAAGACAACAACAATTAAGCACTTATAAATTAACACACAACTTTTACACTTTATGCGATTAAGTCCTTTCTTTTAATTCAGCACACAATCGATAAAATTATCACACAGAATTTTCACACAGACTATGTCACATACTATTCACACAGAAAATAATATTAAAATATTATTCCAACCTAGGATTTGTGGTCTCGAAACCACTGTTTCGACTAGGGTCTAAACGGGGCTGTTACAACTCTCCCCCTTTGGGATTTTCATCCTCGAAAATCTTACCAGTGAATAGTTGTGGATGTTGCTCTCTCATAAGATTCTCAGGCTCCCACGTAGGCCTTTCAATTCTGTGTTTGTGCCATAATACTTTTACTAAAGAAATTTTTTTATTTCTCAACTCTTTGGTCTCTCGTGCCAAAATTCGGATCGGTTCTTCACTATACGACAAATCTAGCTGAATTTCAACCTCAATATGAGAAACCACATGAGACGGATCAGATCGGTACCGTCGATGCATCGACACATGAAACACATTATGAATCCTTTCTAATTCAGATGGCAATCTCAATCTATAAGCAATCGGCCCAACTCGTTCAATGATCTCATACATTCCAATAAACCTCAGACTCAGCTTGCCCTTCCGGCCAAATCGAAGTATTTTCTTCTACGGAGACACTTTCAGAAACACTTTATCATCAATTTTGAATTCCATATCTTTTCGTTTCAAATCTGCATAAGATTTCTGACGATCTGAGGCTACTTTCAAACTGTCACGAATTACTTTCACTTTCTGCTCAGTCTCTTTTATAAGATCAACCCCGTGAATCTTATTCTCATTCAGCTTGGTCCAATATAATGGAGTTCGACACTTTCGACTGTAAAAAGCTTCATATGGTGCCATTTTAATGCTAGATTGAAAACTGTTGTTATACGCAAACTCAATCAGTGATAAATGTTTTTCTCACGTACTTTCAAATTCAAGTATGCAACATCTCAGCATGTCTTCGAGAATCTGAATGATTCGCTCGATTTGACCATCCGTTTGAGGATGAAAAGCAGTACTGAAATGCAATTTCGTGCCTAAAGCATCTTGCAATTTCTTCCAAAATCGCGAGGTCAATCTCGGATCTCTATTAGACACTATAGATAATGGTACTCCGTGCAATCTTACAATCTCATTGATATACAGTTCAGCTAACTTATCTAAAAAATATTCGGTTCTCACCGGAACGAAATGAACAGATTTCGTCAATCTGTCCACTATCACCAAGATTGCATCTTTCTTACTCGGAGATAAGGGCAAACCCGACACAAAGTCCATCGTAATTCTCTCCCATTTCCACTCAGGAATCATAATCGGTTCTAACAAACCAGACGGAACTTGATGTTCAACTTTGACTTGCTAACAAACTAAACATTTCGACACAAAGTTAGAAATGTCTCTTTTCATGTCATACCACCAATAGAACTGTTTCAGATCATTATACATTTTTGTACTCCCTCGATGTACAGTCAAATGACTATTGTGAGCTTCATTCAAAATCATCGAAATCAACTTTGAATTTCTTGGAACACAAATCTGATCTCTAAATCTCAAACAATCATCACTACCAACTCGAAATTCTGATTCAGCATTCAATTCACATTTAGTACGTTTAGCCGTCATTTCAACATCATTTTTCTGAGCATCACAAATTTGTTGTACAAACATCGACTTTACTTTCAATTCAGCTACCACCGCACTATCATCACTTAAATCTATCTGATTACTCATAGCTGGCAAAGCATATAACGATTTTTGACTCAAGGCATCAGCTACAACATTAGCTTTACCTGGGTGGTAATCTATCACAAGTTCATAGTCTTTCAATAATTCGAACCATGTTTTCTATCCCAAATTCAAATCTTTCTGAGTCATCAAATACTTTAAGCTCTTATGATCAGTATAGATGTGACATTTCTCACCAAATAAGTAGTGACGCCAAATCTTTAAATTCAAACACAATCGCAGCTAACTCAAGGTCATGCGTCAGATAGTTCTTTTCGTGCGGCTTTAACTGTCTCGAGGCGTAATCAATGACTTTCCCTTCTTGCATCAGCACACAACCCAAACCATTCAATGATGCATCACTTTAAACTATGAACTCTTTGCCTGACTTGGGCTGAATCAACACTGGTGCTTCCGTTAACAACACTTTCAACTGTTCAAAACTCTGTTGGCACTTTTCTGACAACTCGAATCTAACATTCTTCTGTAACAACTTTGTTAATGGAGTCGCAATCATCGAGAAGCCTTTCACAAATCTTCTATAATATCCTGCTACTCCCCTAAAACTACGGACTTTAGACACATTTCTCCGAGGCTTCCATTCCAAAATAGTAGAGATTTTACTCGGATCAACTCGTATTTCGGCAGCTGATACAATATGCCCCAAAAAACCAACTTCATGCAACCAGAATTCACATTGCTAAATTTTGCATACAACTGTTTCTCACGCAGAGTTTGTAGCACAATTCTCAAATGCTGAGCATGTCGCGTCTCGTCATACAAATAGATCAAAATATCATCAATGAACACAACAACAAAGCGATCCAAATACGGTCTAAATATCTTATTCATTAGATACATAAACACTGCAAGAGCATTTGTTAGTCCGAAAGGCATCACTAAGAATTCATAATGTCCATACCTCGTTTTGAAAGCGGTTTTCGGTATATCAGATTCTTTAATTCTTAACTGATAGTAACCAGATCTCAAGTCTATCTTTGGAAACACTGTAGCTCCTTCAACTGATCGAACAAATCATCAATATGAGGTAACGAATATTTGTTCTTTATCGTCACTTTGTTCAATTGTCGGTAATCAATACACATTCTCATAGTTCAATCTTTCTTTTTCACAAATAACACATGAGCTCCCCAGGGTGAGAAACTTGGTCGTGCAAATCCTCTATCAGTTAATTCTTGCAACTGCGATTTTAACTCTTTCAATTCTGTTGGTGCCATTCTATACGGAGCTATAGAAGTGGGAGTGGTCCCCGGCACTAACTCAATACCAAATTCAACTTCCCCTATCGGAGGTAATCTCGGCAGCTCTTCAGGAAACACATCTAGAAACTCAAATACCCCAGGCACAGATTCAACTTTCTTTTCTGACACTTTTGTATCAATCACATACGCCAAATAAGTTTCACACCCTTTTCTCACATAATTCATAGCTTTCATCGCAGATACAACAGCTGGTAGTCCTTTCATATCATTGGATTCAATTCGAACTATCTCACCATTTTGACTCTTCAACTTAATACTCTTTCTTTTACAATTTACGATAGCATTATGCAGAGTAAGCCAATCCATACCCAGAATTATATCAAACTCATCGAATTAAGCCAATCCATACCCAGAATTATATCAAACTCATCGAATGGTAGTAACATCAAATTGGCCGGAAAACATATATCACAAAACATCAATGGGCAATTCTTGTATATTTTATCCACCAGGACACACTTGCCTAAGGGATTCGATACTCTAACCACAAATTCAGTAGACTCAATAGGTAGAGTCTCATTCAATACTAAATTCATACACACATAGGAATGGGTAGATCCCGGATCTATCAATGAAATGACATCAATATCAAATAAAGTGAAAGTACCAGTGATGACGTCTGGTGATGATGCTTCCTCTCGTGCACATATAGCATAGGCTCGGGCAGGAGCTCTCACCTCCGACCTCACAGTTGTATCGGTTGTCCCTCTCTGGCTATCGCTCACATTTCTGGTGTTCCTGGGTGGTCTACCTCTAGCCGTCACATTACTCGATCTTTCGTTCTGAATATTTTCTTCTTCGACCATCTTTGGACAATCTCGAGTAAAATGATCTTGGGATCCACATTTATAACATGTTCTATTATTATACTTACCCCAACACTCTCCCACATGTCGTCTCCCACACTGTTTACACTCAGGGTTACAACTTCTAACGCTGCCAGCACTTGATTCCTTCGGAGCTTGAGTTCGTGGACCAACACTTTGTCTCAAACGATCTCTACATGGATGTCCAAACGAAGTATTTGTATGATTGCTTGCATCTTTATATCTGTTTGTTGAGGGTTGAGAAAACTTATTCATCGATCTCTTTCTTTCATCACGAGCTTCACAATCGGCTTTCTTCTTTTCTTTACTGAGCTCCTCAGCTTTGCGTGCTCTTTCAACTAACACAGCAAATTCGTTTATATCAAGTATCCCAACCAACCATTTAATGTCTTCATTCAATCCCTCTATCAAACGTTTGCACATAGTAGCTTCAGTCGAAACACATTCCCTGGCGTATTGACTCAATCTTACGAATTCTCACTCGTACTCAGTAACAGACAAACGGCCCTGTTTCAACTCTAAAAACTCTTTACGTTTCTGATCAATGAAGTACTGACTGATATACTTCTTTCTGAACTCAACTTGAAAGAAGTCCCAAGTGATTCTCTCTCTCAGAACCATAGATAACAATGTTTTCCACCAGTTATAAGCCGTGTCTCTCAACAAGGAAACTGCACATTTAATGCACTCATCAGAATTCAATGAAATCTCATCGAATACTCTGATTGTATTCTCAAGCCAAAACTCGGCTCGCTCAGCATCGTCATCAGATGTGGCCCTAAACTCCTCGGCCCTGTATTTACGAATCTTGTCTACAGTAATCTGATCGGGTCTACAACTTGTGGCACAATAGGTACTTGTGGGGTGGAGGTTGTGGAGCAGTTGGATTCGTTCGAACGAACTCCGTACACCACTCGTTCATCATTCGGAAGAAGGCTTGCTTAGCCTTTCCTCCCTCATCACTAACATTCGGCCTAGATGTGGCCGGCGCTGTCCCTTGAACGGGAGCAGGCGCATTGCTTTCTACATCGTCAGCAACTGCTCGATTGGGATTCATTACTATATTAAAACACATTTTCACGATAAACCTTTCACGAAGCGTCTATAATAACTAGCAAGTCCTAGAAAACTCTGAACTTCATAAATATTTCGCGGGGGTCTCCAATCAAGCATAGCCGAAATCTTACTCGGATCAACACGAATACATGATGCTGAAACAACATGCCCCAGGAAGCTAATTTCGCGTAACCAGATTTCACATTTACTGAATTTCGTGTACAACTACTTATCACACAAAATTTGTAAAACAAGTCTCAAGTGTTCGGCATGCTTGGTTTTGTCGCACGAATAGATCAGAATGTCATCTATAAACACAACCATGAACCGAACCAGATATTGTATGAATACCCGATTCATCAAATCCAAGAAAATAGCAGGGGCATTAATGAGTCCGAATGGCATCACCGAAAACTCATAATGTCCGTATCTCGTTCGGAAAGCAGTCTTAGGCACATCAGAGTCTTTAAGTCACAACTGATAATAGCTCGATCTTAAATCTATCTTCGAAAATACTGAGGCTCCCTTTAGCTGATCGAATAAATCATCAATGCGCGGCAACGTGTATTTATTCTTTATGGTCACTTTATTGAGCTGTCGATAGTCGATGCACATTCTCAAAGTTCCATCATTCTTTTCCACGAATAACACTGGCGCACCCTAGGGAGAGAAACTCGATCGAGCAAAACCTCTATCCGTAAACTCTTGCAACTGAGCATTCAATTCTTTTAATTCAGTCGATGCCATTCTATATGGAGCTATCGAGATCAGATTCGTCCCTGGCACTAACTCAATACCAAACTCTACCTCCTGAACAGGTGGCAAACCCGACAATTCTTCAGGAAACACATCCGGATAATCACATACAACAGGTACAGATTCAATCTTCTTTTCGGTCACTTTACAATCAATTACATAAGCAAAGTAAGCTTCACAACCCTTTCTCATATGCTTCCGAGCCAACATCGAGGATATCACTGCTGGTAACCCATTTAAATCACTAGACTCAATTCAAATTATCTCATTATTCTGGCACTGCAGATTAATAGTCTTTTGTCTACAATTCACTACATCATCATGCACGGTTAACCAATCCATACCGAGGATGATATCAAACTCATCGAATGGTAGTAACATCAAATCAGCCGAAAAACATGAATCTCGAATCATCAGAGGGCAATTCTTGCACACCTTATCAACTAGCACACACCGGCCTAGGGGGTTCGAAACCCGAATCACAAACTCAGTAGACTCAATAGGTAAAGTCCTGTTGGATACTAATGTTTCACACATATAGGAATGAGTTGAACCGGGATCAATCAAAGCAATTACACTAGCATCATAGAGAGTAAATATACCAGTGATAACATCTGGCGATGAAACCTCGTCTCGGGCGCGGATGGCATAAGCTCTGGCTGGCGCACGAGCCTCGGATCGAACGAACGTATCCAAAGTCCCTCTCTGAGTACCGCTTCTACCTCTCGCATTTCGAGGTGGTCTACCTCTAGCTGTAGCACCACTCAATCTCACACTCTGAGCATTATCCTTCTCAGCTAACTCCGGGCAGTCCCAAATAAATGATCCTGCGAACCAGACTTGTAGCAAACTCGGTTGTTGAACTTGCCCTAACATTCACTTATATGCGCCTACCACACTATTGACACTCGAATTTATTCGGTCGAGTATTGCCAACACTAGCAGTCGAGGTGGCTCGTGAACTCACTGGTGGTCCCTTTCGTATAGAAAACCCGACATTAGTCTTAGATTGGCTACTGTCACTTCTAAACTTCTTTGATACGGATTGAGAAGTTTTACCCGCTGATCTCTTATGGAAACCTCTAGCTTCGAACTCAGCTTTTCGTTTCTCTTTTCCTAGCTCTTCGGCTTTGCAAGCTCGCTCAACGAGTACCACGAATTCTTTTATTTCAAGTATACCAACGAGCAATTTAATGTCTTCGTTCAACCCTTCTTCGAATCTTTTACACATAGTAGCCTCAGTTGAAACACACTCGCGGGTATATTGGCTGAGTCTCACAAACTCGCGTTCATAATCAGATACTGTCATACGACCCTGTTTAAGCTCAAGAAATTCTTTACATTTTTTATCGATGAATCACTAGCTAATATACTTCTTGTGAAACTCTGCCTGAAAGAAGTCCCAAGTGACCCGTTCCTTCGGAACAGTCGAAACTAGAGTGTTCCACCAATAGTAGGCAGAATCCCGTAATAAAGATATAGCACATTTCTGACACTCATCAGGCATACAGGATAGTTCATCGAAAACACGAATTCTATTATCGAGCCAAAATTCAGCTCGCTCAGCATCATCATTCGCTGTGGCTCTAAACTCTTGAGCTCCGTATTTTCTGATTTTGTCGACAGGAGGCTTATTTAATCTCTCAGAATTAATGATCAGAGGTACCACAGGTATTGCAGGTGGATTATTCGAGTTCGAGGGTTGTTGAACAGCCAGATTTGTCCGGATATACTGATTAAACCAATCATTCATTACATTAAAGAAGGCTTGCTTAGCCCACTCATCTTGGTTACTCGCAGCTGGTCGAGATTCAACCGACTTGGTCCCTTACGTGGGAGCAGGCGCCACACTATCGACATCATCAGCCACGCCTCGTTCGGGATTAGGATCCATTTACTATACGAAAAAAAACATATTTCATTGTCAGGAGTCATCACACTGTCACAGTAAAAACTATGGCATGTATAGCTAGACTCACACGTGCTACGTTAGTCCGAGAACTGAATAAATCGTAGCTCTGATACTAATAAAATGTAACAGCCCTAACCCGTATCTATCGCCAGATTAAGGTTACGAGGCATTACATACTAAACACATCACAGCACAGTCAAATATCTCTTCTCAAACATGAGTTATAACGATACATTTATAACATTATTAAACTCGAATATTCACAAATCATTTATATTAAATTGGAATATATGAATCATAAAGCCGAGCCAAATTAATCAGACATTATCAGTCATGTATCTCAAATAAATCATACTTCAAAATTCAACCATGTGATCTTAAATTTTATGGCATTCGAAAACTTTCTAAGTCACAAGCAAAATTCATTTCATATACTTTTACCACAGCATTCATTCGTATATAACCGTTTTATTAGCTATTATCAAACATACCATTTATAAGTTTTCACATAAACACATAATAAACCATGACTAGCCTTATTATATGGCTTACTCATCACCTAAATACAAGTCAATTTACAATTTCAATAGTCAAACCAAACCACATTAATTTGAGCCAATTTCAAACACCCATATTGAAACATATCATGTCATCATAAATCTAACATTCAACCCACAATCCACTTCACTCTTTCATACTCAAACATTACAAGCACAAAACACAATCAAGATAATATAGACTTATTTATCAAGTTAGCCATTTTAGCATGGCATTTATATACATCTCATTCATAATGAACTTAAAAGGTATCATAGCTTATACATGCCATAAGCTTTAAGTTCAACTTTAAAAAGTACCAAATATTGATGATAGTGTGACGAGCTTCTCCGATGATCCCCGAGCACGTAACAATCACCCAAAAATCTAAATCACAATAGCAACCAAAAACACCAAGTAAGCTTTAACAGCTTAGTAAGTTATATGCAATTTAAGAAATCTATCGATTATTCTTAAAAATGATTTTTAAATATTATAGACAAGGATTCATCAAATACCAATTTACTTGTACAACCGAAAAACATTTCTTATTTCCCAAATTCAAAGTCGAATCTAAAATAAAATTTCATCCTCATGTATTATCCACATATTCAAGTTCAAAGCTATTCAAACATACATCTTATACAAAATTCCACATAGCCGAATCACATTTAGTATTTCATATAACAATCAATATGATTTTATAAACATTTCCCCATATCAACTTGTTCCACTCAAACTATACATTTAAAAAGGCATTCCATCCAATTCACAATTAATCACATATACTTGATTTCAAATAATAACTTACCAAATTCAACCATTGAGCTTAAAATTAACTCGCACACTAAGTGCTCATTAACTGATTTCGCACACTTAGTGCTCGGAAATTCAATTCGCACACTTAGTGCTTAGAAATTCAATTCGCACACTTAGTGCTTAAAACCAATTCGCACGCTTAGTGCTCAATGACCGATTTCGCACACATAGTGCTTGGTATCAAATTTGCACATTTAGTGCATCTCTCTAACTTGCTACTCATTTATATATATGCACATAAAGCTTAAACATCAACCACATATATACGTATTAACTTATTCATCTCCATAATCAATATAACATTCGAGTATATTAATGACATATATGTATACATTACATTCGGCTATATTAAACACATATAGATATCACATTCGGCTATATCAATAATATATATACTTCCATTAAATTCATGTACGTCATTATAAATAAATCCAATTCAACTTAATTGCTTATAAACTTACCTCGAATATCGGCGGACTGTGTTTCTCAACTATTCGACTAATTTTGCTTTTCCCTGATCCAATCCCGATCCTTTTTGTTCTTGATCTAATTAATTTCAAATTAAGCTAAATCAAAGGAGGTTTCACTCAATTTAATCCCAACAACATATTTGGGTAAGTTTCCAAACTGCCCTTCATATAAAAATTTTTACAAAATAGTCCAAAATGCATAAAAACATAAAATACACCCAATCTCCTTTCAATATACAAGGGCCGAATATTTATTAGACTTATACAAGTACTTAAATTTTATTTATTTTAAAATCTAGTCCCTTCATTTATCAATTTCCTCAATTAAGCCCTAGTAAACTAATTTCATGAAAATTGATAATATAAAACTTAAAAATCTATCACATATTTTCTATTTTCTAACATCAACACCAAATTTTCATAAACTTCATCAATGGTCGAACACAAATTCTTTATAAATTTCAAAAATTAAAACATGGGCAAGATAAACAACTCAACAACCATCTCAAATATGTAAAATTTATTCAAAACTAAACACAAACATACCTTTAATTGAGCTTCAAATATGCCAAAATGACCAACTCCTTTTTCTTTTATTTTTGTATTTTCATTCGGCCAAGAACATGCACTATTTGCATGTGTTGTTTTCTCATTTCTTTTATTACTCACACCTAGTTTTATTATCTTACTAAAATAACTTTATAATATAAATAAAACATCATGAAATAAGCTATTGTCGTCCACGTCATTTGTAATTGGCATAATTGCCATTTAAAACCCCAACATTAAAAAGACATGGCAAATTAACATTTTCAATATAGCATGCTGAGTAATTACTTCATGCAATTTAATCCTTTTTAATACTTAAGCGCTCAAACCTCAAAATATAAACACGAAACTTGAACACGCATAAATTCACACGGAATAAACATAGAATAAAAATCCAAAAATATACATATATATTTATCTTCGAAATGGCCACACATGACCGTGTTTCAGGCCGTGTCAAAACTGTAGGGTATATTGACTTATGCAACACGGCTGAGTCACATGCCCGTGTGCTAGGCCGTGTGCCATTTTGGGGGTATACTAACTTGTGCCACACGGCAAGTCACATGCTCGTGCATGAGAGCATGTGGAGCATACTGACTTCAATTTAATTCCAACACCAGGGGACACACGGCCGTGCAACATAACGGTGTGTTACACACAGCTGAGACACACGTCCGTGTCTCTGCCCGTGTGGACAAAAATAGGCCATTTGTTTAACCATTTTGCCACCCTATTTTGACATGCATACACAAGCATAAATTACAACTCAATTGGCAGCCAAAATATCATCTCATACATATATGAATCCCATTTCAACATGGAATTCAAATGCATAATAAATCACATATATTTTCCATTCATAAGCCTATCATATATCAAAACACATTTGCTTATCGTCTTTCCAATAACTACTTCCAGAACATACCAAAATATAACATTAAGTTTTACCCAAATCACATGGCTTAACCTATAAACAAAATCAACCAAACCATAATCTCAAGTAACCATAACTATCATCATTGTAAATAGCCTATACATGCCATATTTACAAATATCCACAAGTTCAAAAGTACCAATGGCAATTGGATAGTGTGATGTGTAACTCCGACTTGTCCGAAACGATCAAGCTATCGAACCTCTATAATACACGGAAAAGAAACAGAGTAAGCTTTATAGCTTATTAAGTACATATAATTCAAAATTAAACTTATGATTTATACCAAATCAATACAAATAATTAAGGTAAACTCCATACAATTTCCAAATGCCTAACACAAACATTCATCCATAAGTTAGTCATATTAATACATGAAATCATCCATTATCACAATTCAATACTCAATATATATTGTATTCAGCATTTCATTCTCAATCATATAATCAATAATTCATTCAGTAATAGTACTCATCCGTATAAAC
Organism: Gossypium australe; assembly: GCA_005393395.2. Lineage (NCBI taxonomy): Eukaryota > Viridiplantae > Streptophyta > Magnoliopsida > Malvales > Malvaceae > Gossypium > Gossypium australe. Next base: position 73,503,070 of record CM016622.1, on the reverse strand, counting down.
ATAATTTATGTCCGTTGAACCTATTAGAATCTGGAGGGATACTCGGGTGATATATAGTACATATAAATTAGTAATCCGTCAATTCCTTATCATTTACCGCTCTTTCGAGCCATGAATAGTAAGCTCTGCCTCAATTGATGGACAATAGACTAAAGATAAGATGTGAAGAAAGAAATAAGATAAGGAACCGAAAAAGAAGTGAGCTTGAGAATGTTGAACCACTCCCTGCCACAAAGTTTAAGAAGCCTAAAGATGTGAAGAATTTCTCCTATGCGCCAACAAGAGATTTTGAGATGGTAAGAATTTGGTGGGATAGTGATGAGCGTCAGACTACATCTATGGCGAGTTCTGGTGGATCAAAAAGGATGAAAGCTCCTGTCTATAACACCTATGGGAGAAAACATAAGGGAATTTGCTGGAATGCAGTGAAGGTCTATTACAAATGTAGGTTGCCTGATCATTTGGTTCAAGATTGCCCAATAGGGGCTAAATTTTGAACCTGAATGATTGACCCAAACAATTAACATAGATTAACGTAATGCGTGAATAAGGGATGCTGTGAGATCGAAATCTGTCTTGGGAACTTCAAGTAGAAGTTCAACTAATTCCAGCTCAAGAGAAACAACTAGAGCTTGCGTTATGAGAGCCCAAGAGGATGTTGTACCTAGTCGTATGAATTTCGAGGTTGAAATTCCTTTTTAGGGTGAGAAAGTTGTAACACCCCGCCCGGTATAATCCTAGTTGGTGGATTGTGTAGGCAAATCGTTGGCTAAGTATAAGTCAAAGAAGGCTGATTTACGCCCTACCTGAAAGGTTAAGATAGTGTTGGTTGTCACACCATGATTAGCGGATTGTTAGGCTAACCAGGTAAGTCTTTAAGGACTTGATTGAAGATTCATCATTTAGCAACGTGTAGGCTACTGGTTTACACATCTTGGCGTGATCTTTGTGGAGAACCCGCTAATCAACGGATTCTATAGGCTAGCTTTGTGTTGGCGAACCCTTCTTTTGGTATTCGTCAAGTGATCTTTTTCATTAGCATGTAGAATCTGCTAGTTGCAGATTTTTGGGTCACGGATTTGATAGTTTTCTTTGCTAAAATCTAGTTTATCATGCTTGGTTATGGCACGTGGGTATACTGTTTAGTTTAGTTGGTTCATTGTTAAGATCTAGTTGGAAATCAACTAGAGTGAAAATATGTTTACTATAGAATTTGTCCAGAGATTGATATATCAGCCACCAAGGGGTGCTGAATTAACTTTTTTAGTTTTTGGCAATGTGTAGGGTTATTATGAGGGTTGTTGGAGCTATAAGTAACAGCAAGGCTGGTGAAGTGGGGTTTTCCTTCTACATTGTTTTATTCTTGTACCCAAAAAAGGGGAGTTCTTCATATGAGAAGAACCAGTGAGTGTCCAAGAAGCAAGAGAAGGTTGTCAAGTGTAGTAGAATACTTCATGGTGTAACCAGCTTCTTTGACACCTTCTATGAGTCTCTAATCTGTGTGAGCATCCAGGTTTGTGAATCTTCTATCTCCTCCATCTCCCTATATACTATTAGTATTTCAGTTATCATACTTAAAGGTTATGAGTACAGGTAAAATTGTGTTCTTTGAAACGTGGTAAGATGTTGCCTCTAACCATCTACATGAGCATGTAAGTGATAAGAAACAGACATAACCTCCTTGATGAGCAAGCTTGGCATAAAAACAAGTAAGATGTTTCATTCTAGGGCATGTTAGAGATTAACCAGAATGGTGGATATGTTGGGTCACTAGTAGGACATGTTATTTGTTAACGGGCCTAGCAATAGGGGTTTTTCCATCGATAGAGCATGTTAATTGTTAGCCATTGAAGAGCGTCCTGACCTTGTAGGGGAACATGCCTGTGTCTAAAATAACAAGGATTGAGATATCGATTCTGAAGCGTCAATATGGGTCCAAGGCTAGAGCAAGAAAGGGTGTGAAAAAGAGTAAGAAAATGTGAGCACTGATATGTTGCACGAGGTGTATGGTATAATAGTGTGAATCTAGACTTGTTTAGTGTAGTGCATGTTATTTATATTTGAAGTGAGGAATGAGACCGCGAAAAAGGAATGTTTGGTTTTGCAGTTGCATTGCATTGTAATATTGCATGATAAGTGTTAAGTCTTAATTCTGTTAATGTGATTTGGACGGAGCGTATCCGTCAGTTTGTTATGTGCCTGGAGTATGGTATCCGCCAATGGGGAGTTATACTCAATAGGCGTATAGTACCTATCAAACAATATGTCTGAGATGATGGTGGTTGAAGTTGGTAGCATTTGTGTCTATCAAGGTGAAGTATCTGTTGGTGTTAATAAAATTGTTCCCTAAGAAAGTAGTTGCGAACCGTGTTCACCAGACGGTAGTGTCAGCCAGGGGATACTATTCACCATGGATAGGTATCTGCCATTGTTGTATGTAAGAGGGTATATGCCTAATTCTCTCTGCGTGAAGTTCGTTGCCTTATTGTTTATATATATGTTTAGTTATTCCTGCTTATAAAACCTAACTGGAAAAGGTTGAGCACTTTTATTTCTAGAGCTCGTTAATTTCTTTTGTACTTACCCCCTTTTCTTTCCCTTTTTTAGGTAATACCACGGCATAAAGGGCGCGTAGAAGGGACTCAGCAAGAAAAAGCAGTCTCTATTGTGATCCTCGCATATGTTCATTTTGTAACATGCATATGTACATTTTAGGGTGGCATGATGCATTAGTCTTGTAATTTGAAACGATGTATATGTTTTTCACAATGAGTATATTTTACAAAATGTTTGGCGCACTTTGAATAGCCTGTCTGGCGAATAGTTTTGAAGTACCTTGCTTTTTCTATTATGGCACAATGGTTTCAACTACTTTATTATGGTGGATTGCAAAATGTTTTCCTACATTTATTCTAAAACTATAAAATTAATAAATCAAGTTTAAGCCTGTTTTTAGTTATAACACTCAGCCCGCTAGTTGGAGGTTGGGTGTTACATGTTTGGTATTATAGCATAGGTTGAACCGATTTTTAAGAGATCGAAGGTTGTAATACGACTCGATATGCATGTTACATGTTTTTGGCTAGTCCCTTGTATTTTTGCTAATTTTTGTTTATGTATGTAGTTTAGAATGTCTTCGAATTTGTATGATGCTATTGGTGAAGGAATAGAGAGCAATATTCCTTAGACTCATGGTTCATAACCTTCTTTTGGTCAAGGGACAACTAGAAATGCCGCGAGAAATGCTTTTGTCAAGATAATGGAATGATGGTTTAACCAATTTATGGGAGTTGCTCATTTGCCTCCACCCCAACCACAGTCTCAGCTTAAAACTTCTCCACAAAGGGCACCTATTCCTAGTGTAATGCCTCGAATTTGGGCCTAGTAGATCTGGCCCTATTGGGTTGTAAAGCCCCAAAAATCCCGAAACTTTAATTTTTATGCACTAAGGTTGGTATGTATGAGTAGCACTTAGAATATTAATTTTAAGGTATTATCATGATTATTTGAAGCCTTAGAGATAGGGATGACCATAGGGAAAAATTTATTTTTCTTGCTTTAGTGGACCCTGGTCTCAGGCATTAGGCCTCTTAAGCAGATTAAAGGGAAAATAGGACACAAATGGGCTTATGGTCTAGTGGCAAGGTGGCATCACTAGGGGAGCTACAAGGTGGCGTGAAGAGGTCCAAGGTTCGAGTAGTGGTAAGGTTTTTTTGGAGTGTTTATTTTGCATAGCGGACAGCCAGAGCTGTGTAGGATTTGGACTCTTTTGTTGAAGTGTTTGAATTTGTCTTGTGAGTTGATAAAGGAGGGAATTTTGGATGGGATAAGGGAGATATCATGGAGAAAAATTAGGAGATGAGAGGTGGGAAAAGTTGGTGTCGAATTGGACTGTGGGGGAAGGTAGGATCCGGATATTGGCTATAAAAGGAGGTGCCAAATTCCTTGGAGAGGTTCCTTGAGTTCCATTACATTTCTTTTTCTCCCCCTTAGTCGAATTCTTCCATTTCCCAAAAAAAAAACCCATCATTCCTTTGCCAAAATTTTGGTTTTCTCTCTAGCCGAATTCTCCATACCTTATCTTCTTAAATTCTTTCTATTGTTCACCTTTAGTTCTAGCCGATCACTTCTCCTCTTCTTCTCCCTAGCGATGCCGAATTGTCTCTATCACCATACTAATCTCAAAAGCCGAAGTTAAGCTGCAGAATCAAGGAGGATTTTGGTAAGTGCTTAGTTGATCTTTTTAGTGAGTTTTGTTAAAAGCCGAAGGGGTTTTGTTAAAAGCCGAAGGGCTATCTAACCCCTCATTGTCGTTAACTTTGAATTAACAAGGGTAGGGTTCAACAATCACAAGCGTGGTAGGTAAGGATCGTTAGCAAGAGGTAAGTGTATTCATCCTGGTGGTGGTTTAGTAAATGGTCGAATGTATTATGGCTCATAGGGGTGACTTATGTGGAATATGGGTCACTTGATTTTGACGATGTATGTTTGGGTGCAGATCTAGAGGATAATCGTAAATAGTAGTTGATAAACTGTAATAGTAACATATTTTAAGCCCACATTTAGCATACTTTTGGATGATTTAAGCCTTGAATTGTGTAAATTGGTGCTTTTAATCCTTTGTTTTCATGTTTTATACTCAGAAAAGCACTGGAGGATGAAAAGAACGAGAAACGGGCCCAAAACGGAGTAAATCGGCCATATCACAAAATCAACACGCCCTGGGCCCAAGGCACACGGCCGTGCCTCATCAAACAGACTCGAACACGGCCTGGCCACAATTCACACGCGTGTGTGCCATTGGCGTGTCCCTGACGTGAGAAAGAAGAGTTTCATTTGGATTAGGGTACTTAGAGGCAAAGAAACACATTGCAAAAGCCTATATATACACCCTAGAGGCCAACCTTCAGGGGGCGTCCAGCTAGGCCAAAGAGCTGAGCCAGAGGGGTCAGAATTGTGGAATTTACTCGAAGAAAGCCAGTTGATTCATCTCAAGAAGCCAGAGTCATACTCAAGATGGAGGATCTCTCTTCAATTCCTTCAGGGGGTTTTAGAGTTTTTCTTATGTTTTGTTTTATCTTTTCTTTTGAGATGTATTCTTTTATGATTATGAACTAAACCCTCAGATACCTGAGGGGGATGAAACCTAAGATGAATCTTGTTATCGTTTGCTGAACTATATGATAAATACTTGATTTGTTCTTAATTATGTGTCCTTAATTCTTATTTTGATATTTCTGGGATATTAATTCAAGTGTGATGTGCTTAGGTGGAGTAGCAAAAGTCCCTGCCTAAGAGTAGGTCTAGCATAATTAAGTGGAGTTGATCGCACGCCTAGACATAGGGTGACGAGATTTTGCCGGATTAGGGTGCAACCTAATATGGGAGTCCATAGATCGAGTTAATGCAATTCTAGGGTTTTTAATTAGAAAGAGATTTCAATTAATCAACCTAGGGTTAGACGTTAGTAGCCTCAACAGAGCTATTAATATAACTTAGGGAATCCTACGGATCAAGTCAAGTTAATAAATCGTCTGGTTCAGAGGTAGATAACAAGTGAAGTCTATGTGGAATCTTCCTCGGGTATTGTCTTAATCAATTGGTTTTTCCCACAAGTATTTCCCCAATTTCGTTCTCTTTGTTTTTGCGTCTTTAGCTTAGTTGTTAGTTAATTTTAGATTAGATAAAAATTCCTTTAATTCTTAGGCTAAATAATAAAAAGAAAGTTAGTATTAGTACTTCAGGTTCCTTTGGGTTCGACAATCCGGTCTTGCCACTAAACTATACTACTGTTCGATAGGTGTGCTTTCCTCAATCGTTGTCAAAGTTAGTTTCTAGGATCGATGGTTCTTTTTATAAATTTTTTAGACTCTAACACATGATCAAGTTTTTGGTACCATTGCTGGGGAACCAAAATATTAAGAAAGCTCAATTTTTATTACTTTAGGCATTTTTTATCTTCTGCAATTTCTTACTTTGTTTTTTACTTTTTGCTAATTTTTGTTCTTTTACTCCTTTCAGGTACCTCTAGTTTATGACTAGAAGGAACCCGACAGGACCCCTGATTTACGACAATGAAATAGAACATACCGCTCGCAGAAACCGAAGATAATGTCACTGAATAATTATCAGTGACAAGTCATGAGGACAAAGCCTACTAAAGCAGCCGATGTTTTCAACCTTGATGCGGTCACCATGTTATCAAACCAAGTAGAACTGATAAATAAAAAGATTGATGGTTTATGTGGTTTTATGAAGGTACATCCAGTAATACAGTACGATACAAATGGAAGAGGGGTGAACAACACAGAATATCTATCCTACAACCCTATCACAGAGAATGAACAAGTTAACTATATGGGTAACTATTCTAGACCTCAAAATAATTTTTATAGTAACACTTATAATGCAGGTTGGAGGTACCATCCCAATTTCTCGTTGGATGATCAAGGTAGTCAAAGACCATAACTTTCTCCAGATTTTTAACAACCACCTCACCAGCAGGAACAGGAGCCAAACCTTGAAGAGATGCTGACAAAATTTATAACGGTGTCAGAAACTCGTTTCCAAAACACCAAAACAGCACTCAAAAATCAAGAAGCATCGATTCAAGGGATCAAGAATCAATTAGGTCAACTTGCTAAGCTGATCTCAGAATAACCACAAGAAAGCTTGCCAAGCAACACTGATACTAACCCAAGAGAGAAAATTCAAGCCGTAACAACTCATGACAGTGAAAGGTTAGTGGAATCTGACCCAAGGCAAGAGCCTATGGTAAATAAAGGTAAGGTTGAGATAAGCCATGGTTTACCAAACCTGGTAATTACAAAGTACCAAGCTCGTGTGCCATACCCCCAATAGATAAAGAAAGACCACACAGAGGAACCATTCGGTAAGTCTCTTAAACTTCCAAAGAAATTTCATATTAACTTGTCGTTTCTTGAAGCTCTTTCGCAGATGCCATATCCTAAACCTCGTGTCGATAAAGAAGAAATTCATGAGGAATGAAGGCTTTGGATCGATGAAATAGACGAGGGGAAGACACACTTCAAAGAGAAACTAAAAACACACGAAGCAAAAACGAGGCAACTCTACGACAAACTTAATGATGGGACAACCCAGCTTAAGATAGGAGATCAGGTACTCAAAATCTTCCCAGATGGAATAGTCGAGGTAACTAGTCCTAAAATCAGCACCTTTAAGTTAAACACTACTCAACTTGAACTATATATCAATAACCGAATTGATCGCATGAGAAAGGATTTTCACCTCCTCAAACCACCATGATTATGCGAATGAGAGATAAGTCTAGCTCAAGACTTTAAACAAGTGCTTCTCGGGAGGCAACCCGAGCACTAACCCTACTAATTAGTTTAGTTGTACTTATTTCTATGTTTAGGCGAAGGTTTTCCATACTCATACGACCTTGCACATGGTTGTGACCGTGGCCGTGTGGGCACCACAGGTAGGTAAAAGGGCGTGGCCATAGACGTGTGGCAACAAATATTTTTTCCATAACACGGGCTACATCTCTATTTAAACCCCCTTCTTCCTTTTTTCTTTTCCAGCTGCCTTTCTTCTTTCATTTTCCATTATTTACTTTTTTATTATTTTCTTCGTATTCTTCATGCCATTTAGATTTAGTTTAGGATACAATAAAATTAGGCCGGCTGCTTCGAGAAATCAAATTCAAACGGTTCAAGGCGCTCCCCCACATTCACCTCCGCCCAATCCTATCCGGTTTCTTCTCATTGACTCCATCCAAAATTCAAGAAGTTTCACTTCTCACCCTATCTTATGATTTTATTATTTTGCTATTATCTATCTTCGTACATTGAGGACAATGTACTTCTTAAGTGTGGGGGGTTAACTATAGTATTATTTGAAAATCCCTGAATTATACCTTGTTTCTTAAGTAAGTTTCTCATATTATGATTAGAATGAAATATCCCCTGATTTATAATTTTTATTGATGTGTTTTGGATTAAGTCATAGTTAATTGTGCATTGATGATTAAATCTTAAAGATACTAGAGAATCAAGCATGATAAGTCTATTTTTCAGAAATTAAAAATTTTTCTAGGTTGTCTACCTGAATCTGAATGTTACCTTGAAGTTTGAAATTTACGAAGTTGACATCAAATACCCATAAATTCTGTGAGATTTTGAGCCTTTTAGAGCATACATTCTTTCGTGCTCACTTTTTGATTATGAGTGTGTCAACATTGATTTGTTATTCTAAAACTTGCTTCGATTATACATGTCAAGACCACATTATTGATTTGATATACAGAGATGATAAAGGCACTTAGGATTTAACCCACTCACTCCACTAAAAAGCCTACCTTCACAATTAACCCCTAGTGAACCCCTTTGATCCTAACAACCCTTTTTATTGACTCACCCACTAATATTAACCCAAAACCCTTTGTATTTGTTACCACCATTCCTTGACTCCCTTTTTGTCGAGATTTGATTTTGAACAGTTTCTTAACTATGTTCTATATTTCAATTGTTAAAATCTTTCTTATTATTGTATTGATTTGTTCTTAAAAAAAATTGAAGTATATTCATTATTAGTTCTATGATCAAATAAGCTTATACATGTAAATTCTAAATCTCGAAAAAGAAGCTCATGTTATTAGTTCCCAATTGATGTAATTATTCATGATTAGTTCATTTTTCTAGTTAGGTAAATTGTCAATCCAATCTCGAATCTAACACTCTAATTCAGCCTTTATCCATATCTTTACCCCAAGCCCCATTACAACCCTGTTAAAGACCTTTTGATTTGTGTATCATCTCATTTTACAGTGGTGGAGATTTGATTTTCATGCAAGCCTATGGGATTAACTTTTCATGTTTGACTTATGAGTGCTTTTTCTTGAACCTTAAACACCTCGAGTAATTTGAGTGAATCTTTAGTGAGGATATCAACCCTTGTCGGTTTTGAATCAGAGGTAATTATTTAGATAAAGGGAAACGCCTATGTTTTCGTGCTATAAATTTGTCACTTTGATTGTTTGAATCTTTAGGACTCTTTGAGTTAAATTATCAATGTATGAATTATCTTTGAATTATGAAACACTATTGATGAATATTATGAATCGAGGAAGTTCGTTTTAATTATGAGTTGAGAATTTTGCTTGGTGACAAGAAAAAGCTTAAGTGTGGGGGTATTTGATAAACCGTAATAATAACATATTTTAAGCCCACATTTAGCATGCTTTTGGATGATTTAAGCCTTGAATTGTGAAAATTGGTGCTCTTAATCATTTGTTTTCATGTTTTATAATCAGAAAAGCACCGGAGGATAAAAAGAAAGAGAAACGGGCCCAAAACGGAGCAAATGGGCCATATCACGAAATCAACACGGCCTGGGCCCAAGCCACACGGTCATGCCTCATCAAACAGACTCGATCACGGCCTGGCCACGATTCACACGGGCGTGTGCCATGGGCGTGTCCTTGACGTGAGAAAGAAGAGTTTTATTCGGATTAGGGTACTTAGAGGCAAAGAAACACATTCCAAGAGCCTATATATACACCCTAGAGGCCAACCTTCAGGGGGCGTCCAGCCAGGACAAAGAGCTGAGCCAGAGGGGTCAGAATTGTGGAATTTACTCGAAGAAAGCCAGTTGATTTATCTCAAGAAGCCGGAGTCATACTCAAGACGGAGGATCTCTCTTCAATTCGTTCAGGGGGTTTTAGAGCTTTTCTTATGTTTTGTTTTATCTTTTCTTTTGAGATGTATTCTTTTATGATTATGAACTAAACCCTCAGATACTTGAGGGCGATGAAACCTAAGATGAATCTTGTTATCGTTTGCTAAACTATATGATAAATACTTGATTTGTTCTTAATTATGTGTTCTTAATTCTTGTTTTGATATTTCCAGGATATTAATTCAAGTGTGATGTGCTTAGGTGGAGGAGCAAAAGTCCCTGTCTAAGAGTAGATCTAGCATAATTAAGCGGAGTTGATCGCACGCCTAGACATAGGGTGATGAGATTTTGCCGGATTAGGGTGAAACCTAATATGGGAATCCATAGATCGAGTTAATGCAATTATAGGGTTTTTAATTAGAAAGAGATTTCAATTAATCAACCTAGGGTTAGACGTTAGTAGCCTCGACGGAGGTATTAATATAACTTAGGGAATCCTACGGATCAAGTCAAGTGAATAAATCGTCTGGTTCAGAGTTAGATAACAAGTGAAGTCTAGGTGGATTCTTCCTCGGGTATTGTTTTAATCAATTGGTTTTTCCCACAAGTATTTCCCCAATTTCGTTCTCTTTATTTTTCTGTCTTTAGCTTAGTTGTTAGTTAATTTTAGATTAGCTAAAAATTCCTTTAATTCTTAGACTAAATAATAAAACGAAAGTTAGTATTAGTACTTCAGGTTCCTTTGGGTTTGACAATCTGGTCTTGCCACTAAATTATACTATTGTTCGATAGGTGTGCTTGCCTCAATCGTTGTCATAGTTAGTTTCTAGGCTCGATCATTCTTTTTATAAATTTTAAGACTCTGACACACGATCAATAGCTAAGGAAGGGCTACTAGAACGTGTGGCACACGATAAGGTTACGGTGAGGTTTCAGTTTCTGGTAAAGTGTACATTAAGTTATGATTAAGCGTTAGGCGTTGTCGATTGTAGGTTCGTGATTAAGGGGTTTGCAGTACGCGTGGTTACCAGGTGTGTACAAACACTATGCACACACGAAATCGGCAATGCCAAAAAGCCGAAAAGCCAAAAGTGGCTAAATGGGCCCGGTGGGCCCTGATGCTAAGTTTCATGAAATGGATTAATTTGATTATATGAATTGGGTTAAGCATGCATGTTACATGATCTGGATTTGTTTTGGGCCTAATGGGTCATATGACTGAGATTTAGGCCCAGTGGGCCATAAAAATGTGATGTGGCCATTATGGGTTATATGAAGGTGGAATGGGTTGATGGGCTTTATGGGGACGTAGACTAGTATGCTAGGGTTTTATGGACTTTAGGCTTAGTACTGAACAACTCTTAAACCGCATAAGACCTTCTAATAATTAAACATGTCTGTGGGCAAGTCGCTAGGTTAGAGTGTGGTAACGGGCATGTGCATGTCTAGGATTGGATCTAGGGAGAGCTTGGTACTTAAGCGGCCATAGTGACCCACCTCCTCTTCTCTGGAATCTTACCTAGTGCATAGTGTCTGTTCATTTTAACCGAAGGGACTTGTTAATGGGCCGAAGTTCATAACTAAAACCCGAGAGTGACCAAAACACCCCTGATTTGTGAATTACCAACATACCGGTAGATTTGTAATTTACCAAAACACCCTTAGATTTGTAAATTACCAAAATACCTTTAGCTTTGCAGAATTACCTAAATACCCGTTTATAGTAGATTTATGGAAATACCTTTGGGTTGTGAAATGACAAAAATACCCTTATGTGATGAGTATGAGTTTTGTGGATGTTATTCATGTGCATGTTGCATTCATATGATATTCTGATTAGGATGCATATAGGTGGGAATTATGGTACAGAGGAAGATTTGAGGATCCCATAGTCGCTTGACGTCCATGGATCCACCGGTGGCTTTAAGCCCATTATATGATTAGCAACTTTGCTGCAACGTTGAGTAGTGCCGCTGTGAGTGCTACCTTTGGTGTGTAAAGGATGGGTGGGTCAATTTAGAAATCCCCACAGGTGTGTAGGGTTGGAAGGGAAATGGTGTGTAGCGGATGGATTTTTAGGGTGGGTTTTGCATTACCTTGTTTTGCATATGATATGATATGAGGTCATTCTAGGCCAAGGCCCAAGACCACCGATTTTGATAGGGCTTAGGCCCAATGTGATTTGTATTTTGATTTGATTGCCAAGGGTTGTACACACTTAGTTTCGAAACTCACACCCTTTATTTAATGTTTCAGGTGATCCTCAATAGACAGCTCGACGTGGGAGGGGACTCAGAGATGGCCACACTACGTGATGTTTAAATTTTTATTTATTTGTTTCAAAAGACATAGTTTTAATTGCTTATTTTCTACATCGATTTGACTTTAGATTTTGGGTTTTGTTGTTTCAACTGTTTACTTAATTATTAAACCTAAGTAAATTTCTTACGTTTAAACTTGGTTTCCAAAATACTTAAAATTATATAATGGGTTTTTTTCATTACTTAACAAGACTCAAGGATTTTGGGCTTTTGGGCCTTAAATTTTTAATTAGCAAAATCATTTGAATTATGGCTTTGATGTGACATTCCTGAATTCAGCCATAACGTCTGGGCCGAATTTGGGGTGTTACATTTAGTGGTATTAGAGTCAGGTTGCAAAACTCGGTCTGTGAAATGGGCCTAGATTTTGGGTTGTTAGAACAAGTAGATTAAAAAGTTTTGCAGGATTCTTGATGTGTGGTTCACCGAGCCCTCCACGTCGAGCAAGTAAGTTCTCTGTACTACATTTGTTTAAATTACGGAACTATATAGATAATGGGCTACTTAAAAATACACTTTTAGAGATTAAAGCCCGTAGGAAACTTTAGCCTGTAGTGGATTCTCGACCGCGTAATAACTTTAAAAAAATGGTTACTCGCATAAGACATGTGCCCTAAACAAGTCGAACTATGTACTAATTACATAAAATTTTTAATTCAGAAATATGCAACGATGAGCGCTAGAAGAGGTGCAAGAAGCCGCGATAGAGGCCGTGGAAGTGTAAGGGCAGGGTCGTCCAAGTCAGGCCATATGCCCAACGTTGGATTAGGGGAGGCTCTGGCCTCACCAATAGCTGAAAGGGGAGTATATGAACGGGCTTTTGCTACGAAAGATGCCGTATCGCAGGACATGCTAAGAATCCTAGAAAGGGTCATTGGGCCCAACAATGGTAAGGGGAGTCGTGGGTCGATCGTGGAGTGACTCCAAGCTAGTAGGGTAGAGATTTTCAAAGGAGTAGCAAGGGTGGCCCCGAGTGTGGCGGAGTATTGGTTGGAAGCTACTGAAAGAATAATGGATGATCTGGATTGCTCGGCTGAACAAAAGTTAAAAGGGGTGATATCCTTACTTAGGGAGGAAGCCTATTAGTGGCGGTTGACCGTAAAGGAGGGCAACCAACTGGAGCAGATCACTTGGGAGTTCTTCAAATTGGCATTCCAGGGGAAATACATTGGAGCGGCCTATGTGGATGCCCGAAGGAAGGAGTTTTTGAGTCTGATCAGGAAGATAAGCCAGTAGTAGAGTACGAGGCTATGTTTTTGCGCCTCAATAGATATGCCAAAGGGATAGTCGCAACGGAGTATGAAAGATGTGTATGATTCGAGGATGGACTAAGCTATAACCTTAGGGTACTGATAGCTCCACAGAGGGAGCGAGATTTTACAGTTTTGGTGGAGAAAGCAAAGATAGCAGAGGAGGTACAGAGCACGGAGTGCCGCAACCTAGAGAAAGAGAAGGGCAAGAACAAGTGGAATATGGAACCTAGGGGAGCCAGACAGAGGCCTATGAGGAGTGCCAGAGTGAATGGGCCGGCTAAAGCTATGGCCGCTGTTGCTCGTGCTAATAACGGAATACCGCTTTGTGCTGAGTGTGGAGAAGGCATCTGGGTGAATGTTGGAGGTGGATGGGAGCATGTTTGGGTTGTGGATCTATGGAGCATAGGGTTAGAGAGTGCCCGAGAAGGCCAAATCAGGAGCGAGCTGATGGCAGAGGTAATTTTCAGCCACAGAGGGGTGGTCAACAACCACCAAGGGGCCGTGGACAAGCCAAGGGCGATAATAGTAATGATCGCGATCGTGGAGCACCAGGTAGAGGTGTAGGTTATGCTGAGGCGAGGCAACTAGCTTTTGTCTATGCAGCACGTCGCCAGGGGGCGAAGACGCTCCAAATGCGAATAATGGTAGGTAACCTACCGTAGTATACTGAGTGTTTATTTTGGCTTTAGAATTAGAGCGCGCAGCGAAAGCATAGTGGTGAGAATTGGGTAGTACGATTGATAGTTAGTTGGAAATTCCGAGGACGGAATTTCTTTAAGGAGGGTAGAATTGTAACGCCCAGAATTTGGGCCTAGTAGGTTTGGGCCTATTCGGTAGTAACGCCCCAAAAATCCCGAAACTTTAAATTTCTGTACACTGAGGTTGGTATGTATGAGTAGCACATAGAATATTAATTTTAAGGTATTATCGGGATTATTTGAAGCCTTAGAGATAGGGATGACCATAGGGAAAAATATATTTTTCTTGCTTTAGTGGACCCTAGTCTCAGGCATTAGCCCTCTTAAGCAGATTAAGGGGAAAATAGGACACAAATAGGCTTGTAGTCTAGTGGCAAGATGGCGTCACTAGGAGAGCTACAAGGTGGCGTGTAGAGGTCCAAGGTTCGAGTAGTGGTAAGGTGTTTTTAGAGTGTTTATTTTGCATAGTGGACGACTAGAGCTGTGTGGAATTTGGACTCTTTTGTTGAAGTGTTTGAATTGGTCTTGTGAGCTGATAAAGGAGGGAATTTCGGATAAGATAATGGAGATATCATGGAGAAAAATTAGAAGATGAGAGGTTGAAAGAGTTGGTGTCGAATTGGACTCTGGGGGAAGGTAGGATTCGGCTATTCGCTATAAAAGGAGGTCGCTAATTCCTTGGTGAGGTTCCTTGGGTTCCATTACATTTTTTTTTCTTCCCCTTAGCCGAATTCTTCCATTTACCGAAAAAAAAACCCATCATTCCTTTGTCGAAATTTTGGTTTTCTCTCTAGTCGAATTCCCCATACCTTCTCTCCTTAAATTCCTTCTCTTGTTCACCTTCAGTTCTAGCCGATCACTTCTCCTCTTCTTCTCCCTAGTGTTACCGAATTGTCTTTGTCACTATACTAATCTCAAAAGCCGAAGTTAAGTCGCAAGATCAAGGAGGATTTCGGTAAGTGCTTAGTTGATCTTTTAAGTTAGTTTTGTTAAAAATAAGAAGGGCTATCTAACCCCTCCTTATCGTTAACTTTGAATTAACAAGGGTAAGGTTCAACAATCACAAGTGTGGTAGGTAAGGATCATTAGCAAGAGGTAAGTGTACTCGTCCCGATGGTGGTTTAGTAAATGGCCGAATGTATTATGGCTCATAGGGGTGACTTACGTGGAATATGAGTGACTTGATTTTGACGATGTATGTTTGGGTGCAGATCTAGAGGTTTCGATTTCTGATAAAGTGTACATTAAGTTATGATTAATCGTTAGATGTTGTCAATTGTAGGTTCGTGATTAAGGGGTTTGCAGCATGCGTGGTTACCAGGTGTGTACAAACACTATGCACACACGAAATCAGCAATACCGGAAAGCCGAAAAGCCAAAAGTGGCTAAATGGGCCCGGTGGGCCCTAAGGCTAAATTTGATGAAATGGATTAATTTGATTATATGAATTGGGTTAAGCATGCATGTTACATGATCTGGATTTGTTTTAGGCCTAATGGATCATATGACTGAGATTTGGACCCAGTGGGTCTTAAAAATATGATGTGGCCATTATGGGTTATATGAACGTGGAATGGGTTGATGGGCTTTATGGGGACGCGGACTAGTATGCTAGGGTTTTATGGACTTTAGGCTTAGTACTGAACAACTCTTAAACCGCATAAGACCTTCTAATAATTAAACATGTCTGTGGACAAGTCGCTAGGTTAGAGTGTGGCAATGAGCATGTGCATGTCTAGGATTGGATCTAGGGAGAGCTTGGTATTTAAGCGGCCCTAGCGGCCCACCTCCTCTTCTCTAGAATCCTACCTGGTGCATAGTGTTTGTTCACTTTAACCGTAGGGACTTGTTAATGGGTCGAAGTTCATAACTAAAACTCGAGAGGGACTAAAACACCCCTGATTTGTGAATTACCAACATACCCTTAGATTTCTAAATTACCAAAATTCCTTTAGACTTGTAAATTACCAAAATACCTTTAGATTTGTAAAATTACCTAAATACCCCTGTAGAGTAGAATTACAGAAATACCCTTGGGTTATGAAATGAGGAAAATACCCCTATGTGATGAGTATGAGTTTTGTGGATGTTACTCATGTGCATGTTGCATTTATATGATATTCTGATTATGATGCATATGGGTGGGAATTATGGTACGGAGGAAGATTTGAGGATCGCATAGTCGTTCGACGTCCATGGATCCACCGGTGGCTTTAAGCCCATTATATGATTAGCAGCTTTGCTGCAACGTTGAGTAGTGCCGCTGTGAGTGCTACCTTTGGTGTGTAAAGGATGGGTGGGTCAATTTAGAAATCCCCACAGATGTGTACGGTTGGAAGGGAAATGGTGTGTAGCGGATGGATTTTTGGGGTGGGTTTTGCATTACCTTGTTTTGCATGTGATATGTTATGATATGATATGTTTTGAGGTCATTGTGGGCCAAGGCCCAAGACCATCGATTTTGATAGGGCTTAGGCCCAATGTGAATATTTGTATGTTGATTTGATTGCCAAGGGTTGTAGACACTGAGTTTCGAAAGTCACACCCTTTATTTAATGTTTCAGGTGATCCTCAATAGACGGCTCGATGTGGGAGGGGACTCGGAGATGGCCACCCTACAAGATGTTTAAATTTTTATTTATTTGTTTCAAAAAACATAGTTTTAATTGCCTATTTTGGTTGGATGTAATAAGGCCTTGTACATTGATTTGAGTATAGATTTTGGGTTTTGTTGTTTCAATTGTTTACTTAATTATTAAACCTAAGTAAATTTCTTACGTTTAAACTTGGTTTCCGTAATACTTCAAATTATATAATGGGTTTTTTTCATTACTTAACAAGACTCAAGGATTTTGGGCTTTTGGGCCTTAAATTTTTAATTAGCAAAATCGTTTGAATTATGCCTTTGATATGACATTCCCGAATTTAGCCATAACGTCTGGGCAGGGTTTGGGGTGTTACACCTACTGTACCAGCTGCAAGCCAGTTTCGAGGAGACTCCGTGAGGGAGATTCGTAAACGAGGCACACAGGAGTTTCTTGTTGGTAAGGGTGATGACCTCGTAGCAGCAAAGCAATAGCTATCTCTTGTATGTTGAGTAATTACGAAGCTGAAATGCACACGGATGGATTGTCTTTTTGTGAAGTTTGTTGGCTTATTATTTATTTATATGTTCAATTATTTCTACTCATGAGAATCATACATCCTCTGCATCTTCTATGATGCCTCGTAGTGTGAATATACTTGATGAGGGTGTTTTGATTTGGACAGTCAGATGGATGCTTTGGTTTGGGCATTTCTGAGGATTATTGATGCCAACCCTCCTCCTTCACCTACCAATCCTGTACCTGGTAATCGAGGACTGGAACTTGAACGTTTGCGGGCGTTGGGTGGTAAAGAGTTTCTAGAGTGGAGGGAGTCTATCCGACAATAATAGAATACTGCCTTGAAGGAGTTGAAATGACCCTTCAACAGATATCCTATTCTAACAAGCAGATATCCTTCAGCAGATATCGTTGGTGGAATACGATAAAGAGAGGTACTACAGCAGATTGGTTGACTTGGGATTATTTTTTTGAGTTGTTTAAGAGGAAGTTTATGGGTGAACAGTATACGGAAGCCTGTAAATATGAGTTTCTAGACCTGGTTCAAGGTAGTTTGTCTATGGTTTACTATGAGTCAGAATTTGTGCGACTCAGCCAGTATGCTCCTAAGATGGTTCTTACTAAGAAGGACCGATGCAAGAGGTATCATTTTGGCTGTATAGCCCTAAAAATATAGGATCTTTAATTTTGCATGTTCTGACACAAATACCTATTTTTTTTTGTGGATGAGTGGTTTGGGTATGTTTGGGAGTGTTTGAGAAGCCTGGGATCCAGTCTTGGCTTTTGCAAAATTTTTAGTTTTTCTCTTAAATGAATCTGGACATTGGCATATAAAGCTTATATATATTAATGCTTGTTTTATGACACAAGAAGAGTTGTGACCTAGTGGCAAGGTGGCATGTTGTGCAACAGAAAGGGCTGAGGTTCAAGTCTTCGGTTGCACAATAGGTATTTATTTTGCTGCTTGAGATGTGTATGAAGTAGAGTTGGACTGAAACACAGCTAAGGGGAGTTTGAATAGATTTGAATGGTGTTTGAACTGGTCATGGAGAGATTCAAGGAGGGATAATGGGAGTGAATTAAGGAGTTTGAGTGAGAGGAGAATTGTGCCGAATTTGGACTCAGGCACTTAAGGAATTCGGCCAGGAGAGGTATACTGCTCGTTTTGGTTGTTTTTTCTCTACGGCCGAATGTGTTAGGCTCTTTTGGCACTTTTCTCTGCACACTTTTGCACTTTTCTTTTTCTTTACTGCCGAATCCCCTTTTCCTCCTTTCTATTCCTCGGCTTTTGGTTCATAGTCGAACCTATTGTTCTTCTTCTGAACATTTCTTTTCTTTTTCTCTTCTCCTCTTCCTAAATCTGTACCCTCTTCTGCCGAATAGTACATCCCTCTTTCCTTCCTCTATTTTTTCTTCCTTTCAATGTTCTTTTGTTTATGGGTGTTGGCCGACTGTCCCTATACTCTACAGTGGTGTTGCAGTTTTAGTCTTTAAAGGGTTCTGACGAATCGGTAGGTATTCATGAGTTCCCTCATTTGACTCTTTGTTGTTTCTTTATGAGTTCAATCTGTCGTCTTCTATCTTTCTCGAAAGCCAAGTCTTCTTCTCACGTGTTCTTTTGCGTTTCTTGTCTTCCATGTGATGTGGCGGTTTGTTGGGTGCTAAGGGCTTCAGTGGAGTGAAGGGGTACAAGTGACTGAAGCAATCAAAACATTTTCGTTCATTGTTCTGTTAAGATAAACCATAAAGGCGTGTGATCACTTCTAGATAGCGGTTTTGGAGGACTAAAGTTGCCTCATTCAAGCAAGGTTGGGTGCTCGTGGAACTTGGTGCAGTTTCCTAAATAGGTGTGTAATCACACCCCCTTTACTGTGAATCAGGGAAAAGCCGAAAAGGCAAAATTTTGACATTTGTGGCCCCACGAGCTTGCGATCGCTCGTGTGGTAAAACGAGCCCACGAATCATAGGCTATAGACTGTAAAGGCCACCATGAGCGTTCTCGTGCTATTGGGCAGATATGGGCCTCGTTTGACTGAAATGGGTCATGTGGGCCTAATGGGCTCGTGGGCCTTACACGAAATAAATCCACGATAAGTGGTAAATAGTGGATTGGGCTATATAGTTCACATAGCCGTGACTAAATTTGGGCTAAATGGGTCACACGAGCGTGTGGGCCCACTTGGGCTGAAAAATGGGCCTTAGGCCCATTTACACCGTTATGACCATTTAAATTAACTATGTCGCTCGAAGCGACTGTGGACCTTCAGAGAGGTCGTTATTTGCACCGAGACCCCAAAATAAGTAAAGTGACCAAAACACCCCTAAAAGGTAAAATTACTATTATACCCCTACCTAATGGAAATGACCATTTTACCCTTATAGGTAGGTTGACTGATGAGTGTATGATTATTTGTGTGACTATACTAAGTAGGACAGTTTGCATACACGAACTATTTATGACATTACATACTACATGGGGTTGGGATTCTGATGTGGAGGAAGTATTGTACTGGTGGCTCTGCCACATTCACTATTACCTGTGGCGTGCCACATACACTGTTATTGGCAGCTCTGCTGCGTTATTAATACTGGCAGCTATGTTGCGATATTGGTGTGTTGGCTGGGTGGGTCGATTTTATTCCCCACATGGTGTGTTGGTTGGTACAAGTGGTGTGTTGGCTGGATTGGGGTGGTTGCATATTTGCACCTTACTGATACTATATTGGGCTTAGGCCCATACTGTTACTGTAATGGGCTAAGGCCCACACTGCACTATTACTGAATAGGGCTCTGGCCCAGACTGGTACTATATATATTGTTACTGATTGACTGTTAGGCGATTACACACTGAGTTTTCGTAAACTAACCTTTTCTTTTTAACTGTAAAGGTAATCTCCAGCCTTAGACGATTTGGAGCAGCGAGGGACTCGGAGGTGGCGACACGATCGCTGATATTCTGCCTTAGAGTTAGATATTAAATTTTAATTTGCATATTGGGCGATTGATTATGTAATAAGGCCATTGGTGGATTTAATTTTTAATTGGGCTTTGATTTCTTGTTTTAAACTGCCAAACGGACACAAAAGAGTTTTCAAAATCACAACTATTTTTCAAGAAAAAACACACAATTTAAACTTCAATGTTTTTTTACTTAGAGAAGCTTCTGCGGTTTTGTTCAGTTTAAGAAATCAATGGTAATAAATATGGCAATCATTTTGATAAGCTGGTTTTAGATTGTAATAACTTAAATTGCCGAATAACTAAATGGGTTTTTAACTTAAATACGAATTTTTAACAACAAGTCTAAATTTCAGAAATCACTTCGATGTGACACGTCAGATTCAGTCGTAACGTCTAGGTCGGGTTTGGGGTGTTACATTGGCTTTAATCACGAGATTCGAGTTTACCTGGTAGCTAAGAATATTGAGTTGTTTGATGAGTTGGTTGAGAAATCTAAAGCTATTCGAGTTGGGTGACTGAATCGGGAAAGAGGACTTTCGATAACTCTCGTGCATTTGACGACTGCCTAAAAGAGGACATGATACTCAGAGTTTGGGTAGAGGTGCTAGAAGTAGGTTTTGACCAAGTCAGCCTAAGCGGTAAAGTAGTGTTGTAGTTAGTATTGGTGGATCGTCGGGTGGTTTTGGATGGCTGCTTTGTGTGCATTGTGAGCGTAAGCATCATAAAAAATGTTGTAAACTGGTAGGTGGATGTTTAAAGTGTGGCTTAAGGAACACTTGTTGAGGGACTGCCCGAACAAAGTTGAGGTCTCACAAACCCAGAGTTCTATACCTGTGCTTGTTAAAGGTCATAGCTGAGGTAGAGGTGCTAATGAGAGACAGGTTAAGCAGTGGGTTGTTGCTCATACCATTGCTAGTCAGGTTGAGACCGGAGGACCAACTCGCGTATATGTTGTTAGGAACCCGCAGGATCAAGATTCAATTGTCGAGATTGCGGGTATTTTTATCTTGTAATTAATTTTCTTATTCTCATTTCTAGATTTAGGCTCTACACCTTTTTAAATTTTGAGCGATTTAGCTAATAAGTGGATAATCCCTGTAGAGACTAAAGTTAGGAACAATGATTACGAGTTCTTTAGGTGAGGGTGTCACCGTGAATAGAAGAAATAGTTAGTAAAGTTACCGTAGGGCAACCTGTGGTAGTGAATAAGATCATCAAGAAGAGCCGTAGTAGGAATCAGAGTTGCGCAACGAAAGTGTGATGGCAGATTTAAAAGTAGATGTAGCCTATTATGTGATTAAGCAAGTCACGTGTAACTAGATAATTTCGAGGACGAAATTTTTTTTAGAGGGGGAGAATTGTCGTATCACGATATTGGGTCTAAAAGTTTCAATGGTAGTTTTAGAATTATGGATTGAAATGGGATTTGAGAATTCGGAATATGCAACCTGAAAATATCTTCGACTATGTCTTTTTAGAAATTAAATCAATTGAAGAAAATAATGTGGTAAAACCGTTAATTTTGGAAAGTGGATTGTTTTGGAAAAGGTTTTCAATTAAGATTAGTTCATGGGTAAATAAACCAAAACTTTAAAAACACCCAATTTTCCCCCTTCACCTATAGTATATGCACGATTCTTCTTCCCTCACTTATTATTTTATTGTCCCTTGAAACCCCCAAATATCATTCACCTATTTCTATCTTCCAAACTTCAATCCTTTTAATTTCCATCGAATTACAAACACCAAATATTTTCTTAAGTAAAAGAGGGACATCAAGAACACCATTAAAACCATTGTTATTCATATTGGGGGTTTTCTTGGATTTCATCATTTGTTCGTTCTCCCCTCAACCAAGGTTGTAACATCCCCAAACCCGGCCCATTCACTACGACCGAATCTGGTTATGTTAGTGAAAATATTTTTTTTTGACTTAGAATAAAATAGTAAAAATTTATTTGCTCTTGGAAACCATGTTCTTTTGAAAATATAGCCACATGTTTAATAATTCCATATTTGAATAAGTAAGTTATAAAAATATAACCATCTTCACATAGTTTTTCAATTTAAACAAACCATAATAGAGTTGATAATTTGATGATACCGAAAATAATAAAATAAATCCTTATTACAACCATTATTTAAAAGAAATATTTAATATTTAATATAACTAAAAACATCTCCTTCGGCATGGGCCACCATGTGTCCTCTCCGATCCCGGTCCATCTCATGACTCACCTGAAATGTTAGGAAAATAATTGGGTGAGTCCACAGACTCAGTGCATAATCAAAACACAGATTTCCCGCGTATGGGCTTGGCCCCATACCAAACAATTCACATAGCAAGTCATGCACATATGCATCTCAGCCCAACCCACTCCAACCGTAACACCAACCTTAGCAGACTCCCTGCCTAAGGCCGTGGATAAACCACCACTGACCACATCGTGATCCAGAACCTTACCTCGGCAACTCGCTGCACAAGGCCGTGGCTGAGCCACCGATCAACCAACATGATCCAACAACATACTCTGCCTACGGTGATGCACATAGCCATCAACCGCCGAGATGGGCACCAAGCCAACATCTCCCTTGAGGTAGCACAAAGCTAACCATCAAGCGCTAATGTAGCCGGAGCTATCATTAGACCACGTACACCTCGTGTACACTTCCTCCTTCATCGAATCAAGCCCCACCTCATGCAAATATATAGATGCTACATGTTAAGTCATTATATCACATAGGTATATAAATATACACATATACAATTATACATCACAAATAATCTTACCATCACCAGGTACTCATCACTTAAGCCATTATAAATGGCTACCACACCTAACACATAGGTTTAAACGTTAGCAATCAAACCGAGAAATAGTGCGATGATTACGCACCTAGATAGCACACCCGATCTACCCTCGAAACGTAACCTTATACCACTGCACTGCTGACTAAACAAATCCCGAAAGGTCTCCTGCGCTAGGCTCTCCTCCCCTATAATCGACCTTGCACAAAACAAGTAACACTTAAGGCCATTCGGCCAAGACAAGAAACCATAGCAAAACTAACACGCCCTTACCTTGCTAACCACTACCCTTCCTCTAAGAATCGGCCACCACCAAGGAAGTAAGAGTTCGGCTTGAAGGGAAACGGATGAAAAGGGATAGGGGTTACGGCAATAGAAAAGAGGATAAAGGTTTGAGGGATAAAATGGAGTGGTTTTGGCTCAAAAGAAATGAGGAGAAGAAGATAGCTATATGACCTTGAAGTTTCGGCCAAAGGGAAATGGTGAAGCAATTTCGGCAAGGAGATCAAATGATGGAAAAAGGGACCAAAAAGGTGAGCACTTCCCCATTTATAGAACAAAATTCGACTCATCTACTCACATGCAACAACACCGAAAATGCTCCCCCAAGCTCCCCAAATTCGGCTACCACCTTCCTGGCCATTTAATTCAAATTGATTTGAATTAATCAAATCACTTAACTCACTCCCAGCCACCCATTTGAAATCAATTCAAATTAAAAACAATATAAAACCCACCTTTATCCTACCTCCCTTCAAATAAAATAAAAAAAAAATAAAACAACCCAATATCACCATTATCCCACCGAATTCAAAAATAAAGAAATACAAAAACTCATCCTTATCTTCCAATTTAATCTACATGTGCCATCCACTGCCCTCAATTTGCTGCAAAAACAAAAGAATAAAAAAAATAAAACTCCAACGCCACTCTCCAGGTTCGAACCTGGGACCAAACCGCTGCAAGCTTACCCCCAACGCCCAGGCCACTCGGCCACTTTGATTTTTATGCCAAAAACCCCCATCAATTTATGTTAAACCCTTCTTACTCCAGCCCCATAACCGCACAACAAAATAAAACGCAAAAACTGCTGCTCCAGCCCTCGAACCCACGCTCTCTCCTCCCTCCAGCGCCTAAGTGACGCGCGCTAGCCACTTGACCAACGAGTTCTTTGTGTCTTAAAGTCGCCCCAGCTCTTTTTAAAGCCTCCATCCCTGTAGCGCCATAATCCAAAAATTAAAACCCAACTGCTGCCTTCTTGGATCGAACCTAGGACCCTCAAAGGCGCTACCTCCAGCCCCTTAAGCTGCGCGCACAGCCACTTTGCCAAAGCCTTACTTGTTCCATAAATTACCAAAATAATTCTTAAGGCCTCCCTTGGCCCGATTCCCCTTTCCACACCAAAAATCAAAAAATTTTCCAAGGTCTTCCCTTTTAATCCCAACATTCTTAGAACCTTTAAAACTCATCCAAGCACTCCAAAAACCCACTAACACTTGATTAACCCAAAATGCACAGCCCCTAAACCAGGGTGTTACAAAGGTAGTGTTTCGCTTTTCTAATAGTTTTTTAAGTAGTTTAGCCATTTGAATCTAGTTTAATCTATTGAATAAAATATTTTGTGTAAAAGTCGAAATTGGAGTCGTTAACGGTGAAATTTTGGATTTCGAATGAAATTACTATTTCAAAATGTTTTTCAACTTGTTTTGTTGTGATTAGAAGGTTTTTAGACTCTCCCTAAAGTTTATTTAAAGATTTCAAAGGTTTTGTTGAGTTTTTGTTAAAAATAAGTCATATATGTCGAATTTTTGGAGCCATAAATCTGAGTCGTTTAGGGTGGTTTGAAGGTTTGAGAACTATTCTTACATGAGTAATTAAACGTTTATAATCAGTTTTAAGCAATGGGAATGAATCAGGATTGTAACACCCCTAACACATATTCGTCACCGGAAAAGGGTTACAAGCATTACTAGAGTTTACATTTCAAAACTATCAAAAAATATAAAACATGTAATTCACAACATCAATCATAGCAAAATCAATTAATAACATACATATTGTCCCTTATACGAGCCCTCGAGGCCCTAAAAACACATTATCGATGCATTTTGAATGCTTGTTTACATGTGGAAAATTGGTTGTAGTTGTGTGCATGATTGGGTGAGAAAAATGGCTTGGAAATGGCTTATTTTTCGTCCACATGGCCAGGGACACGGGCGTGTGTCTTAGACTGTGTGGACATTCGAAGTAGGGACATATAACCGTGTCAAATAGCTATGGAACATTATAGTAAAGGTCCTTAAGTGGTAAATAGGCCATTTATGGGTTAGTGGATGATGGTAGCATGGCAATTGGTGTAATTCATAATATTTTTAAAGGTTAAATAGGTAATTTGGTTAATATATGTTAATTAAATAAATCAAAAACAAATTTTGGGTGCTTTCATCTTCTCCAAGCTGAAAAAAATAGAGGAAAAACACCATTTTTATTCCTTGGAAGGTTCGGCTATAGCTTAGTGAGCATGTAAGTGATTTTTCAACTTTGTTTTTAATGATTTTTACATTTTTTAGATCATTGCTTCGTATTCTAGCTAGCCCATACATTAGATTTTGAAATTGTTAAAGATTTAACATGTTTCCATTGTTGAATGTTTTAGTAAATTGATATTGTTGATAGATTATGAAGGTTTATTGATAGATTTACTAGTTTTGTAAAGTGATTTTTTATAAAAATGTCAAAAAAGGATTAAATTGTGAAAATGTAAAATTATGTGGGTAAAAGTGTGAATAAATTGAAAATATGGGCTACTAACACATTCCAAGAGCCTATATATACCCCCTAAGTTCATCCTTGAAGGGGGCGGTCAGCTAGGCCAAGGAGCCAAGCCGGAAAGGTAAGATTTGTGGGAATCACTCGAAGATAGGTAGTTCATCCTTCCCAAGAAGCCGAAATTCTTCTGAAGGCGGTGGATTTCTCCTTCAAATCCTTCAGGGAGTTTTAGGGATTTCTTATGTTTTGTTTTATCTTGATATGTTTTCTTTATTTGTTATGAACTAAATCCTTCAGATACCTGAATGAAACCTAGATGAATCTTGTTATTATTTTCCAAATTATATGATAAATACTTAGTTTGTTCTTAATTATGCATGCTTAATCCGAATTTGATGTGCGTAGGCAGAGGAGGAATAAACCGTACCTAAGAGAAGATCTAGCAAAATTAAGCGGAGTTGATCGCATGCCTAGAGATAGGGTGACGAGATTTTGCCAGATTAGGGTGAAACCTAATATGGGAGTCCATAGATGGATTTACTGCTATTCTATGGGGTTATTAAGTGAGAAAGAGATTTTCGTTAATTAACCTAGGGTTAGACGTTATTCGCCTCGATGGAGGGTTTAATATACGTTAGGGAGTCTTACGGATCAAGCTAAGTAAATAAATCGTATGGTTCAGGGTTAAATAACAAGTGAAGTCTAGGTGGATTCTTTCTGAGGGTATCGTCTTAATCAACTGAGTTTTTCCTAAAGTTATTTTCCCAATTCATCCTTTTTTTCTTTGTGTATTTGGCTTAGTAATTAGTTTAGATTATATTAAGGCAACTTCACTTATTTTAGGCTAAATAATAAAAAGAAAGTTAGTATTAGTACTTTTAGTTCCTTTGGGTTCGATATTCCGGTCTTGCCTAAGCTATACTACTGTTTGATAGGTACACTTGTCTTCAATCGTTGTCAGAGTTAGTTTCCAGGTTTGATCATTCTCTTTATAAATTTTAAAACTCGACAGACATAAGAATCAATCATTCTAATGCATCAGTGGGACATTCAAAAAGAGATTATGAAAGGCAACATTCGAGCTTTAAAGCTCCGGCTATCTCGATAGCTAGTGTCGGGAGTGCAAAACAAAACTGACTCGAATGTAGACATTGTGAAAAACAGCATATCAGTGATTGTAGAATGAATGATCGGGCCTATTTTAAATGTGGATCATTAGATCATTTCATTCGTAACTGTCCTGAGTTGGCTGAGCTAGATACAGTACAAAACACGAGGCCAAGTAACACTGGAGTTAGAGGTAGACCGTCCAGAAACACAAAAAATGTGAGTGGTAGCCAGAGAGTGACTAAAGATTCTACTGTGAGGTCTGAAGCCAGAGGACCTGCATGAGCCTATGCTATTCTTGCTCACGAAGAAGCATCATCTCCAGATGTTATCACCGGTACTTTCACTCTTTACGATACTAAAGTTATTGCATTGATAGATCCAGGATCAACTCATTCGTATATATGCATGGATTTAGTATCTAGTAAAACTTTGCCTGTAAAGTCTACTGAAGTTGTGATTAGAGTATCGAACCCCTTAGGCAGGTGTGTATTTGTTGATAAAGTATGCAAGAACTGTCTATTGATGATTCGAGGTCATTTTTTTTGGCCGATCTGATGTTGTTACCTTTCGATGAGTTTGACGTAATTCTGGGTATGGACTGGTTAACGTTGCATGATGCAGTAGTAAATTGCAAATGAAAGATGATTGATCTAAGATGTCAGAATAATGAGATTATTTGAATTGAGTCAGATGATTTGAATGGTTTACCAGCAGTGATTTCATCGATGTTAGCTTAGAAATATGTGAGAAAGGGTTGCGAAGCTTATTTTGCTTATGTTCTTGATACGAAAATGACTAAAAATAAGATTGAATCAGTTCCAGTTGTGTGTGAGTATCCAGATGTGTTTCCTAAAGAATTACTGAGTTTACCACCGATCCGAGAGGTTGAATTTGGCATTGAATTAGTGTCGGGAACTACGCTAATATCGATAGCTCTGTACAGAATGGCTCCGTACAGTTGCAAGAGTTAATTGATAAAGGATTTGCACGACTGAGTTTCTCACCCTGGGGTGCTCCCGTGTTGTTTGTGGAAAAGAAAGATGGCACGATGATAATGTGTATTGACTACATACAGATGAATAAAGTGACTATAAAGAACAATTACCCTTTGCCCAGAATAGATGATTTGTTTGATTAGTTAAAAGGAGCAACAGTGTTTTCGAAAATAGATTTGAGATCAGGCTATTATTAGTTGAGAGTTAAAGACTCCGATGTGCCAAAGATTGCTTTTAGATCGAGGTACGAACACTATGAATTTCTTGTGATGCCTTTCGAACTAACGAATACACCTGTTGTCTTTATGGATTTAATGAATCAAATTTTTAGACCGTACCTAGATTGATTTGTCGTTGTATTTATTGATGACATTTTGATTTACTCACATGATGAATCCGAGCATGCCGAGCATCTGAGAATCGTGTTAAAAACTTTGAGAGATAAACAACAATTTGGAAAGTTTAGCAAATGTGAGTTTTAGCCACGAGAGGTTGGATTTCTGGGACATATTGTTTCAGTTGATGGTATTCGAGTCGATCCGAACAAGATTTCTGCAATAATGGAGTGGAAGCCTCCGAGAAATGTATCTGAAGTCCGTAGATTCTTGGGACTCACTGACTATTATAGACGATTTGTGAAAGGCTTTTCGATGATTGCGATTTCGATGACGAAATTGCTTCAAAAAGATGTTAAGTTTGAGTGGTCAGATAAATGTCAGAAAAGTTTTGATCAGTTTAAAGCTTTATTGACAGAGACACCAGTGTTAGTTTAGCCTGAATTGGGTAAAGAGTTCGTAGTGTTCAGTGATGCATTGTTAAATGTCTGGGTTGCGTTTTGATGCAAGAAGGAAAAGTTACAGCTTATGCCTCGAGACAATTGAAATATCATGAAAAGAATTACCCGACGCATGATTTGGAGTTAGCAGCTATTGTGTTCGCATTGAAAATTTGGCGTCACTATTTGTTTGGTGAGAAATGTCACATCTATATCGTTCACAAGAGTTTGAAATATCTGATGACTCACAAAGAATTGAATTTATGACAGCGGAGATGGTTAGAATTGCTAAAAGACTATGAATTAGTGATTGACTATCATCCGGGGAAAGCGAACGTAGTTGCTAATGCTTTGAGACGAAAATCCCTACTCGCTTTACGTGCGATGAATACTCAAATAGCTTTGTGTAATGATGGTTTGATTGTAGCCGAGATGAAAGCGAGACCATTATTTTTATAGCAGATTTGCGAAACTCAGAAAGTCGATAATGAAATGTTAGCAAAATGAGCTCAATATGATTCAAGCCTTGATTTAGATTTTCAAGTTGATTCCGATGATTGTTTAGAATTTAGAGGCCGAATGTGTTCTGAGAAATTCAGAGTTGATTCAGATAATTTTGAATGAAGCACATATTAGCCGTTTCTCTGTTCATCTGGGAAGCACAAAAATGTATAATGACTTGAAAAAACTGTATTGGTGGCACGACATGAAAAGAGATATCTTTGAATTTGTTTTGAAATGTTTAATCTGTCAGCAAGTCAAAGCTGAGCATCAAGTGCCATCAAGTTTATTCTCATGATTCCCAAGTGGAAATGGGATAGAGTGACTATGTAGTTCGTATCGAGTTGACCCCTATCTTCGAGAAAGAAAGATGCAATCTGGGTTGTTGTTGACCGATTGACGAAACCAGCTCATTTCATTCATGTGTGTACGGATTATTCACTTGACAAGCTTCCTAAGTTGTACATTTTAGAGGTTATTTGATTACATGGGGTACCTATTTCTATTGTTTCGGATAGAGATCCGAGGTTTACATCGTAGGTTTGGAAGAAACTATAAGATACACTAGGTACAAAGTTACATTTCAGTACCGCATTTCACCTGCAGACGAATGGTCAATTTGAGCGAGTTATACAGATACTCGAGGATATGTTGCGATGTTGTATTCTTGAGTTTAAAGGTAGCTGGGAGAAATATCTACCGCTGATTGAATTTGCTTATAATAATAGCTTTCAATCAAGTATATGGCACCATACGAAGCTCTATACGGTCGTAAACGTCAAACACCGTTGTACTGGACTGAGCTAAGTGAGAATAAGATTCACAGGGTTGATCTGATTAGAGAAACAGAAGAAAAAGTGAAAGTGATTCCCAATAGTCTAAAAGCAGCATCAGATCGTCAGAAATCGTACGCAAATTTGATATGGAAACATATTGAGTTTCAAATCAGGAATAAAGTGCTTTTAAAAGTCTCACCGTGGAAGAAAATACTCAGATTTGGCTGAAAATGAAGGTTGAGCCCGAGATTCATCGAACCTTATGAGATTATCGAGCGAGTTGGACCAGTTGCTTATCGGTTAGCACTACCATCTGAGTTAGAAAAGATTCACAATGTATTTCATGTATCGCTGCTACGAAAACATAGATCTTATCCCTTGCATGTTATTTCCCCGACCGAAGTTGAGAATCAATCAAATTTATCGTACAGTGAAGAACAAATTCGAATTCTAGCCCATGAGATCAAAGAGCTGAAAAACAAGAAAATCACATTAGTGAAAGTGTTATTGCGTCGACATAGGGTTGAGGGAGCTACGTGGGAACCCGAAGATGCTATGAGAAAACAATATCCAAAGCTATTCAATAGTAAGATTTTTGGGGACGAAAATCCCTAAGGGGGAGAGTTGTAATAGCCCGATTTTAGCTAATCAAAACAGTGGTTTCGGAACCACAAATTCGAGGTCAAAAAATTATTTTAATATGATTTTTGTTGTTTATAGCATGTGATTATATATGTGTGAAAGTTTCGTGAAATAATTTTAGCATTTGAATGCTTAATTTGATAAAATGACTAAATTGTGTAAAATGCTATAATTTAAGAGTGTTTATTTAATATGATTCATTAAACCAAAGGTCCTTATGATGATATTAGACCATTGATAGTGGGAATGGTCATAAATGGACATTTATTAAGGTGTTTAAATGGTTTAACAAGAAGGTTAAATTTGTAAATTGGTTATTAAGGTATATTAAATAAAACCAAAACCAAAATTATGTATTATCATCATCCTTATAACCGAATATTAAGAGAAAAAAAAAGGACAATGTGGTTTTAGGGTTTGACCATTCTTGTTCTTGATTAAGGTATGTTTTGAGCTCGATTTTGATGATTTCTTTGTTTTTGTGATCGTTGCACTAATTTTTGAATTTGTTGATGATTTTATGAAGTTCCATTGATGAGTGCTTAAGCTTTGTGATAGATAATGATAAAAAATGGATATTTGTTAATAGATTATCATATTTTGTTAAGTGATTTTTGGTAAAAATACAAATTAGGGATTAAATTATGAAAAGTACAAATTATGTGGTTGAAATATGAAATAAATGTGAAAAATGGGATACTAAGGTTACAATAGTAATTCGGCACACATGGGTTTGAATTGAATTTGTGTGAATTTCGTGTTTATTGAAATAAAGACTAAATTGAATAAATGTGAAACTTTAGGGGCTAAAGTGCAATAATGCACAAATAAGTATTTTTGGATGAAATTGAATGAATGGGTGATTAAATGAGCTAAATTTGAATTTATATAGATCCTGAAAGAAAGAACTCAGATTTAGATCAGGGGAAATTGAAAGTTGTCGAGTAGTCGATCTGATCCGTTCATCGTATATATGAGGTAAGTTCATATGCAAATAAATGTCTTTAAATTGATTTATAAGTGTTTAATTGTTATTGAATTGCTATGATTGTTGAAAAGATAATTTCGAGCAAGAATCGACGAAGTTACGATATCCGAAAGTCCTGTACGATACTTAAGAATAGTATAGGATACAAATGTCATTACATTAGGACTACCGAGATGTGATTACATGTAAGACCATGTCTGGGACATTGGCATTGTATTGTGATTACGTGTAAGACCATGTCTGGGACATTGGCATCATTATATGATTTTGTAGAAGACCCTGTCTATGATAGTGGCATTGATATGTGATAACATGTAAGACCATATCCAGGATATGGCATTGTATGAGCTTTATATGATATGATTCCGAATGGTTCAACGGGCAAAGTCAAGTTGAGAAAGAATGTGTGAAAGAGTTAAGTGACTCAGGTACATATAAGATTCATACGAGCTTTGAAAGGGAAGTAATTGATGAATTTAACTGTGATATTGAATATGTGAACAATGAGAAAGGTTTGTGAACTTATAAATGCTTACTCATAGTTTGCCTATTGATAGAAATGATGTTGATGCATGTGGTAATTTATTTGTATATGGCTTACTAAGCTTTTAAAGATTACTTTGTGCGTTCTTTCCTTGTTTTATAGATTATCGAAGCTAGGTCAGACATCAGGGATCATCAGGAACCATCAACACACTATCGACTACTTGTTGGTACTTTGGATGCTATGTATATATGGTATATGGCATGTATAGGCTAGTGTTAAGATAATATGTTTTGAGATATGATATATCCATGAGATTTGCCTTATTTTTGATGTAAATGTTGATGTGAATTTGGTCATTTAAGTTGTGTTGAATTATGTGTTTGATAAGTGATAAATGATGCATATAATGCATTATGTTTGGCAAGTTTAACATGGTTTATGTGGTGGCTAGATGGTTTATTGATTTGGTATGGGTTTGGCTATGGAATTGAGTAGTTAAGAGGATGGTTTCTAAATGGCATAAAAATGTGTATGAAATAGCATGTTTTGGTTGCATATATATGTATAAAAATGGTGCAATTTGATGTGGTTTAGGTGTGCTCAAGAAGGGTGAGAAATCTAGCTTCAACCAAGCCTATTTTCACTCCACATGGCCGAGCATGGCCTTGGTACACGACCGTGTGTCCCCTGAGGTAGCCTTTCGAATTAAGTTAGTATTCCCTACAAGTTTGGCACGGCGTAGACACACGGGCGTGTCTACTGGCCGTGTGTGGCACACGGGCTGGCACATGGGCGTGTGGCTGGCCGTATGACCCAAGTCAGTAACCCCTCTAGATTTCACATGGCCTGGCACACAGGCGTGTCCTTGGCCATGTGGTGCAAGTCAGTATGTATGCCCTGTTTTCACACGGCTTGAGACACGGGCGTGTCTGGTGGCCGTGTGAGGCACACGTCCTGTTCACGCAGGCGTGTGACCCTTAATGCATGAAAATTTTCTAAGCTTCCTAAAGTTTTCAAATGATATCATTGTAGTCCCAAACCTCTTCTAAGCATGTTTTAAGGTCTCGTAGAGCCGTTTAAGGGACAATGTAAATGTGTTGGATGGATTTTAATTATGAATGCATAAATGTATGTGTTATGTATGTGAATGATGTGTATTGATCGGTAATGCCTCGTAATCTTATTCCTGCAACGGATACAAGTTAGGGGTGTTACACTAAGTCACATTGTGATTGTGTTATTATGATTTAGCCAAAGGTATTGTCTTGTAATGGTTAAAGGTTTGATATAATGTGTAGCCATGTGAATTGCTTTATATTGGCTAATTGGTTATATGCCTATATCTTTATACATATGCATATGCCAATGTCTTGTGATGTGGTTTGTACTTATCTTATATACATGACGTATTGCATTTTATGGCCTAAAGACCTAATGGTTGAATGTGGCCAAATAGTCTTATTATTGAATGTGAATTAGTATGTTTGGATTTGGTAAAGTATGATGTTAAGAGTATGTATATGATGATGTTGATATGATATGTTATCGTTTTTTTTTTTTGTTGGTTTAAATGCATTTATATGTTTGAGATTATGCCATGTGATGTTGTGTGAATATGTCCAAGTGAGGGTGGCAAAATGGCTTGGAAAATAGCCTTATAATTGTCCGCACGGGTAGCCACACGGGCGTGTGTCTAGGCCGTGTGTGACACTCTGTCTAGCCGAGGGGCTTGTAATCTGGTCGGCTGTCCCCTGCACCTTAATTTAGGTAAAATAGAATGTCCAGTATTCAGCACATAGGCAGAGACACGGGCATGTGTCTCAGCCATGTGGAGGAAACGGCCTAATACACGGGCATGTGACTTGGCCGTGTGACCTCTTTTTGATAATGACGTCATAAACAGAATGTCCCCTATTTTGGACACGGCCTGAAGCATAGGCGTGTCCCTTCACCCACACGGGCGTGTGGACCTGTTTCATGATGAAAATTTTCTAAGTATCCCAAAACTTTTCTAAAGTTCTCGGTTTAGTCCCCGAACCACTCCCAATGCATGTTTTGGGCCTCATAGGTTCATAATAGGGACGATATGAATGTAAATGAGAAGTTTTAAATTTGGACAGAAATTCATGTCTCGGTATTGCATGTTTGCTTGTGTTTACGTCCGGTAATGCCTCATACATTATTCCGATGTCGAATATGGGTAAGAGGTGTTACATTTAGTGGTATCAGAGCTATGGTTTAGTCGATTCTCAGACTAACCTAGCGTATGTGAGTCTAGCTATACATGCCATATTACTACTCGTGATAGTGTGATATCTCCCGACCCTGACAGAATTGTTTCGTTAAGACAGGGATGACTTCCAGCTGAGCTATTTTTAAATAATGCTGATAATGATATTGAGATGATTGAAATATGCTTATGATGTGTCAAAATTTGGAAAGGTGTGAATAGAAGTTCATGATATGTATGTGTTAATGTACGAAATGTGATTACCATAAATTGAGAAATGTGGAACGTGGAATGAAATAAAGTTTATATGGTGATAAGCCCATTCATGTTTGTTTGACATGCATATGATGTTATGTGCCCAACATATTTGATTAAGTGAATATGATAAAATTACCCAATGGACGGAATATGTGTGTATGTACACTTATTTGAATAATGCATAATCAGTATGTCCATATAGTTGAATCTCATGTTTAATTGAAAGATTAGAGAATATATAATGTTTTGTTTTATTACTTTGTTATGGAACCACAAATATTATAATAGTATGAAAATTGAACTGGAAGATCAAATTGAGTAGAACGCAGGAGATGAGTATGATCGTTCAAAGATGAATTAACGGATGAAACCATGGTTAGATCATGGAAAAGTATGGAATGTAAGACCATAGCTGGGCTATGGGATTTCAGTGAAAATAGCATAATTGGATTATGGCATTGTGAACGTAAGACCATGGTTGGACCATGGAAGTGCATGTGAGTACGTGTAAGACCATAGCTGGGCTATGGCATCTTAATGACATCTAAGACCATAGTTGGGCTATGGCATTGTGATACGTGAAAGACCATGTCTAGGACATGGCATCGTTATGAGATTTCGTGTAAAACCATGTCTGGGACATGGCATCGATATGAGACTTTGTGTAAGACCATGTCCCATATGAGACTTTGTGTAAGACCATAGTTGGACTATGGCATCAAGTAAATGACGTACTCAAACCCGTAAGGCATTCTCCAATTTGACAAATGTTGTTAAGTGAAATTGAAGATAAATGTTGGAATTTAATTAGATATTGATATTGAGTAAATTCATTGATTGAAATTGTGAATGATAGAAAACATTTGTGTAATGAATAAGTATATTAAATTGCCTGGAGCGAATTATGTGATTATGATGATATTGCGTTAATGATGAATGCTTAGTCATATGTATGTATTTATGAGAATCAAGTTAGAGGCTTTACGACCTCACCCCCTTACCAGTGTTGCTTTACGATGAAAATTCATGAAAATTGTGTTGAACAAGTTCATAAGTGTGACACTAAAGAGTTCAGTGATAAAATAATTAGTAATGTATACACAGATGAGAATTGTTTGGGAAGTGAAAACATTTTTGGAAGAAATATCAGAATGTTTTAAAGATTATACAAATTATGCAATGCCACGAATAAAGAAGAAGGTAGTCTCGACTAATCAACCCAGTCAGGAATGATGACTAAAGTATGCATTTACCAAAATTTCTCCCAATTTGTGTAATATCCCGAAATAGGGGTTGCAAGTTTGGACAATAACTCGATTGTACTAGGCCTCAAGAGCGGTTTTGATGTGTTTTTGGAGTTCCTAAAACTCCCAGAATAAAATGGGACACTTTTGAAAATTTGAAAATTTGAGGGTTAAAAGTGGAATTTTGGCTGAAGAGGCCTTAATAATAAAAATTTGTAAAGTTATGGACATGAAAGTCCAGTAGTGAAGTGGTTTCCGTGTACCACTTAAGGGTCAGCGCCAAAATGAGGTCAGGGGTTCGAGTCTTCTATGCGGCAAAAGTTTTTATTTTTTTGTTATAAAAGGGCGTTAATGCCGAAGAAGGTTTTAAATAAATATTTTGAACGTTGCTGAACATGAAATTCCATGTGGTGGAGTGGCTAAGAGCGCAAGGGGGGGTGATTGCGGTTTCGAGGTCGGGCGTTCGAGTCCCATTGGGGGCGCGGATGCTTTTATTTTTGGCTCCCAGCGTTAAATTGAGGAAGCCAGCAAAGTATAGTTTTAAAAGAAATCTCAATGCATTGTTAGCATAAAATGAACATAAGCCGAATGGTTAAAGACCTTGGTGGGAAGCTGCGACTAAGAGGACTCGTGTTTGAGTCCTGGGAGTCGCGCACGAGACATTTGTTTTTGCTTTCAGCACTATAGCTTAAGGAGCCCCGCCAAAGATAGCTTAAAAGAAACACGCGACGTATTTTGGCAAGAAAGACTCAGTAGCAAAATGGCTGAAGCTTGGAGATGCTTTCTCCAGGTCTCGGGTTCGAGACCTGGGGCAGCAGGCGTGGTTTTCTTTTTTTGATAATGTGAAAGGGCTGCATGGGCATTAAATGCCTGCAGCAAGCATGCACGCATGCAACTTTGGGAGGGGGAATTCTTCTTATCTTTTTTATCTTATTTTATTATGAACAAAATTGTTATATTGCTATTATTATTTTATTTGATGGTTCTCAAAAGTTGCATAAAGTATTCCATATCTTAAATATTGTTTTATTATTATTGTTCTATATGAGAAAATGGGTAAGGAAATTGAAAAAAAAAATAAACAATATTGAACTTAGCAAAAAGAAGCATGTGGCCGGCCTTGGTTTTGGGAGCATGAGAATTTAACATTTTATTGTTTTATTATTTTATTAAAGGATGGCTAATGTAATGGGTTTTATTTTATTATTATATTATATAGAAAATGGTGTAGTGGGAATTAGTTTGGAAGGAAATGGAAGAATATTAAACAATGCTTCTCTCTTCTCTATGGTTATGGACGGCTTTGGAAGTGTCAAAGCATGGCTGGCCTTGTGCTTGGGGAAAAGCTTGGCCAAAACTTTGGTTTTGTTTCCTTTCATTGTTGTCTTGGCCGAAAATGAGAGAAGGAAAGAGAGAGACTGAGTTGCGATTTGGAAGGAATAGCTAGGGAGCTTAGTTTTTCGGCTAGCTATTGTTCTTCATCTCTTTCCCTTGTTATTTCAAATCGAAATCCTCCACCTATGCCACCTTCGAATTTATTTTACAACATGCTATTATTGCTAAACCGACACTTCTTTGCCATTCTTTCTCATGATTGCCACTTTGACTAAATGCTCCTTGCCTTTTTGAGCATAGGCCGAATCCTCAAAGGAAGGTACTGACGATACAGAATGTTGGTAAGTATCTTGGGTTAACATTCGATTCCTCTTTCCCTTTTTCGTGAGCCAAATCATGTTGTTAGGCTTTGAGTATGGTCGATCGTTCTTTAAGCTTTTCTATGTGTTCTTTTAGTGTTAATCGAAGGGAGGGAGCATTAAAGGAACCCATTGGGTTCGGCTATACAAGGAGATTTGTGATTACCAAAGCAAATAAATCTTTTG
This sequence comes from Gossypium australe, assembly GCA_005393395.2. Classification (NCBI taxonomy): domain Eukaryota; kingdom Viridiplantae; phylum Streptophyta; class Magnoliopsida; order Malvales; family Malvaceae; genus Gossypium; species Gossypium australe. Next base: position 73,465,606 of record CM016622.1, on the reverse strand, counting down.
GGACTTCTAAAATTAGGTAAGCATTAAGTATATTTCGGCCAAGGACCTTTGTTCGTGTAATAGCCGATTTTGATAATATTTTAGTATGACTCTCGGCCATGAGCTATGTTTTGGGCCTTGTAATAACCTAATGTTGACATTGGCTTTAGGGATGGCCGAATGTGTATAAGGCCATATTGATGTATTTCCATTGTACTAGTGTTAAGGAGCATGAAAAGAGTCTTTCGGGAGTTGAAGTGCTCAAGGGACTTGTTGAACAAGATAAATGGACTTTTGATGACTTCAAGAGCTAATCCACAAGATCAGTGGTGATTCGGGATCAAAATAAGCTAGGTAAGTGGTTGTGAAATTCGGCCTAAGGCCATGATATTGGTATTATGTGTGACCGATTTCGGTTATGTGTTCTAGGCGCAAATCGATAGAAATAACAAAAGCTTTCGGGATTTTAGTTGTTGTTAGATTCGATAAATCAGAATCTCGCTAAAGTCAGGTGCGTAGTTATCGCACTGTACTCTTGTTGTTATTCATTATATGTGTTGTATGTGTTGTTTTATGTAAACGTAAATGTTATGCATGTCAGCCAAAATAAAAGCTAACAGTTTGGATATTAAGGTAAGTGATCGAATAATCAAGTCAGTGATTTGCGATAATAAATTGATTATTGATGTATATTTGCCTTGAGAAACATGTGGCCATGATACATATACGTATGCATGTGAATCGTGATGTATACTATGTGAGTGTTTTAATGCTAGCCTCGTGATACATTCGTGATTGTTGATTGGTGAACCGTTTGATATGTGAGGTTTCTATGGGATCGGTGGCTTAGCCACGACTTTAAGAAATAATGTGCAAAAGAAAAATATGTGGATCACTTTGTGGAATGGACTTCGTAATCGTATTCGTGATCATATTTATAATAGTGTATTCATAATTGCATTTTTATAATTGCATGTTGTATATATGGATTGAATGGTTATGGGCCAAGCCCATAAGTGAGGACATGTGTATTAACTATGCACTGAGTCTTGGTGACTCACTCTATTTTTATTAAACCTTTCACGTGGCGCGTAAAGCTTGGACCGGGTCGGAGAGGATACAAAGGTGGCCATGCAAAAGTGGATTTTCATGCAAAGGAATCTCTTGTTCAATGAATTAAATATTTACATTATCCGTATTTTGATTAAGTGTGTAGTGTAATAAGGCCCACTAAAGTATTTCAATCCATTGATTAAGTATCGTTATCATTATGTCCTAGTATGAAAGGTTGATTGCAAACAGTTTTATTTCCTCGAGCAAAGCTCGAATCCGATATTTTTATAATAAACTTCGATTTTTACTTAGAATATTACAAGTCACGAAAATGTTTTATTAAAGAAAACAAATTTTAAACGGTTTACCTTTTTAGTAAGAATGTTTTCGAAAGTGTTCCGCAGTGGCATTCCAAATTCGGTCGGATTTAATGGGCCGGGTTTGGGGTGTTACATTTTGGTATCAGAGCAAGGTTCAAAACTCGGCTTTGAGGTTTTGGGCCCGAAAACAGTTTTCGAAAGTGGGCTTTTCAAAATGTGAACTTCTATTTTGGGCATGTTATGGCATGGCACCTGTACCTCCAACCCGAAGTCCACCTGGTAAGTACCTCTGACTATTGAGGTATATTGAATATGTGAACTGTATGGGCGTAATTGGGCTTGTAGATTAGAAAATTTGGGCTATCGAACCCTAAGACTAGTCTACTCAAAAACAAGTGCATAAGACTTGAGAACTGAAATGACCCTAGAGGTGTAGTGAATGAATGTGTCCCTGCTTATGAACATGTATGTGACTCTCTGAATTAGAATAGCGAACTTGAATCGAACCTATATGTGATCGAAAGAACCACTTCTAAATACTTTATTCCATAAAATTTTTCGCGGATAATCAGTGGAACAAAATTTATAATGCATAAAACTTTCTAAGTCAGATTGTGCGATAAGAGATAAGTTCTAGATGACGTGATCGAGGCAAAATGGCCGTATCGGAACTCGTTAGATCGGGTCAAGGGTTGATAATAAGGTATCACCTCCACCACCAACTCTTGATAATGAGTAGCAAGATCAGACGAGGAATAATGCTTTACCGCGGACAGTGCTGCGAGTATTAGAGATGGTGGCTGGAGAGGGAGAAATATGAGAGTTCGAAAATTGTTCCCGAGCGACTTTGAGCCAATGGAGCGGATTTGTTCTGTAATGTATCGGGAGTGGCACTTAGTACGGTCGAATATCGGTTGGAAACAACCAAGTGAGTTGTGGATGAGCTCGATCTAAACCCTGAGAGAAAAAGGTGAAAGAAATGGTAACGCTACTTCGCGACGAGACGTATCAGTGGTGGCTCACGGTTCGGGATGGTGTCACAGCGGAGGACCCCATTTGGGAGTATGTCAAGATGACATACCAGAATAAGTATGTCAGTACTTATTACATTGATGCTCAGAGGATATATGTTTTTGGGACTAGTTCAATGGAACAAGTCTGTGGTGAAATACGAGACTGAATTCCTAAGGTTAAGCCAATATGCTCGAAGAGTAGTGTCTACAAAACATGAATGATGTGTTCGGTTTAAGGACGGATTAAGAGACGGCCTGAGACTGTTGATAGTTCCTCAACAGGAACGGGAAATTGCTGTGTTAGTCGAAAAAGCTAAGATAGCTGAAGAGATTAAGAACTCGATGAGATAAAATCGAGATAAGAATATGAACCGTGATGGGAGAAATTTTGAATTGTCTAAATTATCTAAGGATCTTCAGAAAAGACCGAAGGTTGAAAGTTTTGCTCATGTGATTAAGCCAGCTATGGGAAATTGGGACCGTCCGTGTGCTCAGTGTGGAAAATATCGTGTCGGCGAGTATTGGAACCAGAAATTGAAAATGTTTCAAAGTGTAAGTCTATAAGCAATTGAATATTGTTAAGGTTAGTTATGAACTTGTGTACATGTTGGAATTCTTATAAATATAGTGAAAGTCGACTGTGGATAGACTTTCTATCATGAAATGTTACTCAAGTGATAAGTACAAGCGATATGTGGATAGACTATCTATCATGAAATATTATTGAAGTGATAAATACAAGTGATGTAAATTATATGGTTTATAATTTTGGTTAGCTTGTAATGTGATTCAAATGGTGATAATACTGTATCAGGCTTTGATGCCTAGCAGGCTTTGTGCCGGTGTATATTTCAGGCTTTGATGCCTAGCAGGCTTTGTGCCGGTGTATATTTCAGGCTTTGATGCCTAGCAGGCTTTGTGCCGGTGTATATTTCGTGCTTTGATGCCTAGCAGGCTTTGTGCCGGTGTATATTTCAGGCTTTGATGCCTAGCAGGCTTTGTGCCGGTGTATATTTCGGGCTTTGATGCCTAGCAGGCCAGCAGTCCTTGTGCCGGTGTGTATTTTAGGCTTCGATGCCTAACCGGCTTAATGCCGATGATGTGTTATAATAGAGAATTCATGAATCACTTACAAGATGAAACATGTTTGTTACCGTAAGCTAAATGCTCGAATAAGAGCAAGTCTTTCGTACTTGCAAGGAATAAGGAAATTTAGTGAGTTCCCAATTGAGTTAAGTAAGATGTGATATAGTTAAAACTTTGGTAAGACTTTTCATATGTGTAATTGATCTTACCATTGATGTGTATGGCATCCGTAATGGAATTTAAGCTTGAATATGCTTATGGAGAAGTGGCCATATGTGAAAATGCTAAATGTGAAAAAGTTTGAAATGTGATTGCATATGTGTACATTTGAGTATATGTGATCGATATATGGTAAATTGAAATGTACGGATGTTCGTTCATAAGTAATTTGGAGGACGAAATTATTTTTAAGGGGGGTAGAATTGTAATATCCCGAAATAGGGGTTGCAAGTTTGGACAATAACTCGATTGTATTAGGCCTCAAGAGCGGTTTTGATGTGTTTTTGGAGTTCCTAAAACTCCCGGAATAAAATGGGACACTTTTGAAAATTTGAAAATTTGAGGGTTAAAAGTGGAATTTTGGCTGAAGAGGCCTTGATAATAAAAATTTGTAAAGTTATGGACATGAAAGTCCAGTAGTGAAGTGGTTTCCGTGTACCACTTAAGGGTCAGCGCCAAAATGAGGTCAGGGGTTCGAGTCTTCTATGCGGCAAAAGTTTTTATTTTTTTGTTATAAAAGGGCGTTAATGCCGAAGAAGGTTTTAAATAAATATTTTGAACTTTGCTGAACATGAAATTCCATGTGGTGGAGTGGCTAAGAGCGCAAGGGGGGTGATTGCGGTTTCGAGGTCGGGCGTTCGAGTCCCATTGGGGGCGCGGATGCTTTTATTTTTGGCTCCCAGCGTTAAATTGAGGAAGCCAGCAAAGTATAGTTTTAAAAGAAATCTCAATGCGTTGTTAGCATAAAATGAACATAGGCCGAATGGTTAAAGACCTTGCTGGGAAGCTGCGACTAAGAGGACTCGTGTTCGAGTCCTGGGAGTCGCGCACGAGACATTTGTTTTTGCTTTCAACACTATAGCTTAAGGAGCCCCGCCAAAGATAGTTCAAAAGAAACGCGCGACGTATTTTGGCAAGAAAGACTCAGTAGCAAAATGGCTGAAGCTTGGAGATGCTTTCTCCAGGTCTCGGGTTCGAGACCTGGGGCAGCAGGCGTGGTTTTCTTTTTTTGATAATGTGAAAGGGCTGCATGGGCATTAAATGCCTGCAGCATGCATGCACGCATGCAACTTTGGGAGGGGGAATTCTTCTTATCTTTTTTATCTTATTTTATTATGAACAAAATTCTTATATTGCTATTATTATTTTATTTGATGGTTCTCAAAAGTTGCATAAAGTATTCCATATCTTAAATATTGTTTTATTATTATTGTTCTATATGAGAAAATGGGTAAGGAAATTGAAAAAAAAAAAATAAACAATATTGAACTTAGCAAAAAGAAGCATGTGGCCGGCCTTGGTTTTGGGAGCATGAGAATTTAACATTTTATTGTTTTATTATCTTATTAAAGGATGGCTAAGGTAATGGGTTTTATTTTATTATTATATTATATAGAAAATGGTGTAGTGGGAATTAGTTTGGAAGGAAATGGAAGAATATTAAACAATGCTTCTCTCTTCTCTATGGTTATGGACGGCTTTGGAAGTGTCAAAGCATGGCTGGCCTTGTGCTTGGGGAAAAGCTTGGCCAAAACTTTGGTTTTGTTTCCTTTCATTGTTGTCTTGGCCGAAAATGAGAGAAGGAAAGAGAGAGACTGAGTTGCGATTTGGAAGGAATAGCTAGGGAGCTTAGTTTTTCGGCTAGCTATTGTTCTTCATCTCTTTCCCTTGTTATTTCAAATCGAAATCCTCCTCCTATGCCACCTTCGAATTTATTTTACAACATGCTATTATTGCTAAACCGACACTTCTTTGCGATTCTTTCTCATGATTGCCACTTTGACTAAATGCTCCTTGCCTTTTTGAGCATAGGCCGAATCCTCAAAGGAAGGTACTGACGATACAGAATGTTGGTAAGTATCTTGGGTTAACATTCGATTCCTCTTTCCCTTTTTCGTGAGCCAAATCATGTTGTTAGGCTTTGAGTATGGTCGATCGTTCTTTAAGCTTTTCTATGTGTTCTTTTAGTGTTAATCGAAGGGAGGGAGCATTAAAGGAACCCATTGGGTTCGGCTATACAAGGAGATTTGTGATTACCAAAGCAAATAAATCTTTTGGGACTTCTAAAATTAGGTAAGCATTAAGTATATTTCGGCCAAGGACCTTTGTTCGTGTAATAGCCGATTTTGATAATATTTTAGTATGACTCTCGGCCATGAGCTATGTTTTGGGCCTTGTAATAACCTAATGTTGACATTGGCTTTAGGGATGGCCGAATGTGTATAAGGCCATATTGATGTATTTCCATTGTACTAGTGTTAAGGAGCATGAAAAGAGTCTTTCGGGAGTTGAAGTGCTAAAGGGACTTGTTGAATAAGATAAATGGACTTTTGATGACTTCAAGAGCTAATCCACAAGATCAGTGGTGATTCGGGATCAAAATAAGCTAGGTAAGTGGTTGTGAAATTCGGCCTAAGGCCATGATATTGGTATTATGTGTGACCGATTTCGGTTATGTGTTCTAGGCGCAAATCGATAGAAATAACAAAAGCTTTCGGGATTTTAGTTGCTGTTAGATTCGATAAATCAGAATCTCGCTAAAGTCAGGTGCGTAGTTATCGCACTATACTCTTGTTGTTATTCATTATATGTGTTGTATGTGTTGTTTTATGTAAACGTAAATGTTATGCATGTCAGCCAAAATAAAAGCTAACAGTATGGATATTAAGGTAAGTGATCGAATAATCAAGTCAGTGATTTGCGATAATAAATTGATTATTGATGTATATTTGCCTTGAGAAACATGTGGCAATGATACATATACGTATGCATGTGAATCGTGATGTATACTATGTGAGTGTTTTAATGCTAGCCTCGTGATACATTCGTGATTGTTGATTGGTGAACCGTTTGATATGTGAGGTTTCTATGGGATCGGTGGCTTAGCCACGACTTTAAGAAATAATGTGCAAAAGAAAAATATGTGGATCACTTTGTGGAATGGACTTCGTAATCGTATTCGTGATCATATTTATAATAGTGTATTCATAATTGCATTTTTATAATTGCATGTTGTATATATGGATTGAATGGTTATGGGCCAAGCCCATAAGTGAGGACATGTGTATTAACTATGCACTGAGTCTTGGTGACTCACTCTATTTTTATTAAACCTTTCAGGTGGCGCGTAAAGCTTGGACCGGGTCGGAGAGGATACAAAGGTGGCCATGCAAAAGTGGATTTTCATGCAAAGGAATCTCTTGTTCAATGAATTAAATATTTACATTATCCTTATTTTGATTAAGTGTGTAGTGTAATAAGGCCCACTAAAGTATTTCAATCCATTGATTAAGTATCGTTATCATTATGTCCTAGTATGAAAGGTTGATTGCAAACGGTTTTATTTCCTCGAGCAAAGCTCGAATCCGATATTTTTATAATAAACTTCGATTTTTACTTAGAATATTACAAGTCACGAAAATGTTTTATTAAAGAAAACAAATTTTAAACGGTTTACCTTTTTAGTAAGAATGTTTTTCGAAAGTGTTCCGCAGTGGCATTCCAAATTCGGTCGGATTTAATGGGCCGGGTTTGGGGTGTTACATTTTGGTATTAGAGCAAGGTTCAAAACTCGGCTTTGAGGTTTTGGCCCCGAAAACAGTTTTCGAAAGTGGGCTTTTCAAAATGTGAACTTCTATTTTGGCCATGTTATGGCATGGCACCTGTACCTCCAACCCGAAGTCCACCTGGTAAGTACCTCTGACTATTGAGGTATATTGAATATGTGAACTGTATGGGCGTAATTGGGCTTGTAGATTAGAAAATTTGGGCTATCGAACCCTAAGACTAGTCTACTCAAAAACAAGTGCATAAGACTTGAGAACTGAAATGACCCTAGAGGTGTAGTGAATGAATGTGTCCCTGCTTATGAACATGTATGTGACTCTCTGAATTATAATAGCGAACTTGAATCGAACCTATGTGTGATCGAAAGAACCACTTCTAAATACTTTATTCCATAAAATTTTTCGCGGATAATCAGTGGAACAAAATTTATAATGCATAAAACTTTCTAAGTCAGATTGTGCGATAAGAGATAAGTTCTAGATGACGTGATCGAGGCAAAATGGCCGTATCGGAACTCGTTAGATCGGGTCAAGGGTTGATAATAAGGTATCACCTCCACCACCAACTCTTGATAATGAGTAGCAAGATCAGACGAGGAATAATGCTTTACCGCGGACAGTGCTGCGAGTATTAGAGATGGTGGCTGGAGAGGGAGAAATATGAGAGTTCGAAAATTGTTCCCGAGCGACTTTGAGCCAATGGAGCGGATTTGTTCTGTAATGTATTGGGAGTGGCACTTAGTACGGTCGAATATCGGTTGGAAACAACCAAGCGAGTTGTGGATGAGCTCGATCTAAACCCTGAGAGAAAAAGGTGAAAGAAATGGTAACGCTACTTCGCGACGAGACGTATCAGTGGTGGCTCACGGTTCGGGATAGTGTCACAGCGGAGGACCCCATTTGGGAGTATATCAAGATGACATACCAGAATAAGTATGTCAGTACTTATTACATTGATGCTCAGAGGATATATGTTTTTGGGACTAGTTCAATGGAACAAGTCTGTGGTGAAATACGAGACTGAATTCCTAAGGTTAAGCCAATATGCTCGAAGAGTAGTGTCTACAAAACATGAATGATGTGTTCGGTTTAAGGACGGATTAAGAGACGGCCTGAGACTGTTGATAGTTCCTCAACAGGAACGGGAAATTGCTGTGTTAGTCGAAAAAGCTAAGATAGCTGAAGAGATTAAGAACTCGATGAGATAAAATCGAGATAAGAATATGAACCGTGATGGGAGAAATTTTGAATTGTCTAAATTATCTAAGGATCTTCAGAAAAGACCGAAGGTTGAAAGTTTTGCTCATGTGATTAAGCCAGCTATGGGAAATTGGGACCGACCGTGTACTCAGTGTGGAAAATATCGTGTCGGCGAGTATTGGAACCAGAAATTGAAAATGTTTTAAAGTGTAAGTCTACAAGCAATTGAATATTGTTAAGGTTAGTTATGACCTTGTGTACATGTTGGAATTCTTATAAATATAGTGAAAGTCGACTGTGGATAGACTTTCTATCATGAAATGTTACTCAAGTGATAAGTACAAGCGATATGTGGATAGACTATCTATCATGAAATATTATTGAAGTGATAAATACAAGTGATGTAAATTATATGGTTTATAATTTTGGTTAGCTTGTAATGTGATTCAAATGGTGATAATACTGTATCAGGCTTTGATGCCTAGCAGGCTTTGTGCCGGTGTATATTTCAGGCTTTGATGCCTAGCAGGCTTTGTGCCAGTGTATATTTCAGGCTTTGATGCCTAGCAGGCTTTGTGCCGGTGTATATTTCGGGCTTTGATGCCTAGCAGGCTTTGTGCCGGTGTATATTTCAGGCTTTGATGCCTAGCAGGCTTTGTGCCGGTGTATATTTCGGGCTTTGATGCCTAGCAGGCCTTGTGCCGGTGTGTATTTCAGGCTTCGATGCCTAACCGGCTTAATGCCGATGATATGTTATAATAGAGAATTCATGAATCACTTACAAGATGAAACATGTTTGTTACCGTAAGCTAAATGCTCGAATAAGAGCAAGTCTTTCGTAGTTGCAAGGAATAAGGAAATTTAGTGAGTTCCCAATTGAGTTAAGTAAGATGTGATATAGTTAAAACTTCGGTAAGACTTTTCATATGTGCAATTGATCTTACCATTGATGTGTATGGCATCCGTAATGGAATTTAAGCTTGAATATGCTTATGGAGAAGTGGCCACATGTGAAAATGCTAAATGTGAAAAAGTTTGAAATGTGATTGCATATGTGTACATTTGAGTATATGTGATCGATATATGGTAAATTGAAATGTACGGATGTTCGTTCATAAGTAATTTCGAGGACGAAATTATTTTTAAGGGGGTAGAATTGTAATATCCCGAAATAGGGGTTGCAAGTTTGGACAATAACTCGATTGTATTAGGCCTCAAGAGCGGTTTTGATGTGTTTTTGGAGTTCCTAAAACTCCCGGAATAAAATGGGACACTTTTGAAAATTTGAAAATTTGAGGGTTAAAAGTGGAATTTTGGCTGAAGAGGCCTTGATAATAAAAATTTGTAAAGTTATGGACATGAAAGTCCAGTAGTGAAGTGGTTTCTGTGTACCACTTAAGGGTCAGCGCCAAAATGAGGTCAGGGGTTCGAGTCTTCTATGCGGCAAAAGTTTTTATTTTTTTGTTATAAAAGGGCGTTAATGCCGAAGAAGGTTTTAAATAAATATTTTGAACGTTGCTGAACATGAAATTCCATGTGGTGGAGTGGCTAAGAGCGCAAGGGGGTGATTGCGGTTTCGAGGTCGGGCGTTCGAGTCCCATTGGGGGCGCGGATGCTTTTATTTTTGGCTCCCAGCGTTAAATTGAGGAAGCCAGGAAAGTATAGTTTTAAAAGAAATCTCAATGCATTGTTAGCATAAAATGAACATAGGCCGAATGGTTAAAGACCTTGCTGGGAAGCTGCGACTAAGAGGACTCGTGTTCGAGTCCTGGGAGTCGCGCACGAGACATTTGTTTTTGCTTTCAACACTATAGCTTAAGGAGCCCCGCCAAAGATAGTTCAAAAGAAACGCGCGACGTATTTTGGCAAGAAAGACTCAGTAGCAAAATGGCTGAAGCTTGGAGATGCTTTCTCCAGGTCTCGGGTTCGAGACCTGGGGCAGCAGGCGTGGTTTTCTTTTTTTGATAATGTGAAAGGGCTGCATGGGCATTAAATGCCTGCAGCAAGCATGCACGCATGCAACTTTGGGAGGGGGAATTCTTCTTATCTTTTTTATCTTATTTTATTATGAACAAAATTCTTATATTGCTATTATTATTTTATTTGATGGTTCTCAAAAGTTGCATAAAGTATTCCATATCTTAAATATTGTTTTATTATTATTGTTCTATATGAGAAAATGGGTAAGGAAATTGAAAAAAAAAAATAAACAATATTGAACTTAGCAAAAAGAAGCATGTGGCCGGCCTTGGTTTTGGGAGCATGAGAATTTAACATTTTATTGTTTTATTATCTTATTAAAGGATGGCTAAGGTAATGGGTTTTATTTTATTATTATTATATAGAAAATGGTGTAGTGGGAATTAGTTTGGAAGGAAATGGAAGAATATTAAACAATGCTTCTCTCTTCTCTATGTTATGGACGGCTTTGGAAGTGTCAAAGCATGGCTGGCCTTGTGCTTGGGGAAAAGCTTGGCCAAAACTTTGGTTTTGTTTCCTTTCATTGTTGTCTTGGCCGAAAATGAGAGAAGGAAAGAGAGAGACTGAGTTGCGATTTGGAAGGAATAGCTAGGGAGCTTAGTTTTTCGGCTAGCTAGTGTTCTTCATCTCTTTCCCTTGTTATTTCAAATCGAAATCCTCCTCCTATGCCACCTTCGAATTTATTTTACAACATGCTATTATTGCTAAACCGACACTTCTTTGCCATTCTTTCTCATGATTGCCACTTTGACTAAATGCTCCTTGCCTTTTTGAGCATAGGCCGAATCCTCAAAGGAAGGTACTGACGATACAGAATGTTGGTAAGTATCTTGGGTTAACATTCGATTCCTCTTTCCCTTTTTCGTGAGCCAAATCATGTTGTTAGGCTTTGAGTATGGTCGATCGTTCTTTAAGCTTTTCTATGTGTTCTTTTAGTGTTAATCGAAGGGAGGGAGCATTAAAGGAACCCATTGGGTTCGGCTATACAAGGAGATTTGTGATTACCAAAGCAAATAAATCTTTTGGGACTTCTAAAATTAGGTAAGCATTAAGTATATTTCGGCCAAGGACCTTTGTTCGTGTAATAGCCGATTTTGATAATATTTTAGTATGACTCTCGGCCATGAGCTATGTTTTGGGCCTTGTAATAACCTAATGTTGACATTGGCTTTAGGGATGGCCGAATGTGTATAAGGCCATATTGATGTATTTCCATTGTACTAGTGTTAAGGAGCATGAAAAGAGTCTTTCGGGAGTTGAAGTGCTCAAGGGACTTGTTGAACAAGATAAATGGACTTTTGATGACTTCAAGAGTAATCCACAAGATCAGTGGTGATTCGGGATCAAAATAAGCTAGGTAAGTGGTTGTGAAATTCGGCCTAAGGCCATGATATTGGTATTATGTGTGACCGATTTCGGTTATGTGTTCTAGGCGCAAATCGATAGAAATAACAAAAGCTTTCGGGATTTTAGTTGCTGTTAGATTCGATAAATCAGAATCTCGCTAAAGTCAGGTGCGTAGTTATCGCACTGTACGCTTGTTGTTATTCATTATATGTGTTGTATGTGTTGTTTTATGTAAACGTAAATGTTATGCATGTCAGCCAAAATAAAAGCTAACAGTATGGATATTAAGGTAAGTGATCGAATAATCAAGTCAGTGATTTGCGATAATAAATTGATTATTGATGTATATTTGCCTTGAGAAACATGTGGCCATGATACATATACGTATGCATGTGAATCGTGATGTATACTATGTGAGTGTTTTAATGCTAGCCTCGTGATACATTCGTGATTGTTGATTGGTGAACAGTTTGATATGTGAGGTTTCTATGGGATCGGTGGCTTAGCCACGACTTTAAGAAATAATGTGCAAAAGAAAAATATGTGGATCACTTTGTGGAATGGACTTCGTAATCGTATTCGTGATCATATTTATAATAGTGTATTTATAATTGCATTTTTATAATTGCATGTTGTATATATGGATTGAATGGTTATGGGCCAAGCCCATAAGTGAGGACATGTGTATTAACTATGCACTGAGTCTTGGTGACTCACTCTATTTTTATTAAACCTTTCAGGTGGCGCGTAAAGCTTGGACCGGGTCGGAGAGGATACAAAGGTGGCCATGCAAAAGTGGATTTTCATGCAAAGGAATCTCTTGTTCAATGAATTAAATATTTACATTATCCGTATTTTGATTAAGTGTGTAGTGTAATAAGGCCCACTAAAGTATTTCAATCCATTGATTAAGTATCGTTATCATTATGTCCTAGTATGAAAGGTTGATTGCAAACGGTTTTATTTCCTCGAGCAAAGCTCGAATCCGATATTTTTATAATAAACTTTGATTTTTACTTAGAATATTACAAGTCACGAAATTGTTTTATTAAAGAAAACAAATTTTAAACGGTTTACCTTTTTAGTAAGAATGTTTTTCGAAAGTGTTCCGCAGTGGCATTCCAAATTCGGTCGGATTTAATGGGCCGGGTTTGGGGTGTTACATTTTGGTATCAGAGCAAGGTTCAAAACTTGACTTTGAGGTTTTGGGCCCGAAAACAGTTTTCGAAAGTGGGCTTTTCAAAATGTGAACTTCTATTTTGGGCATGTTATGGCATGGCACCTGTACCTCCAACCCGAAGTCCACCTGGTAAGTACCTCTGACTATTGAGGTATATTGAATACGTGAACTGTATGGGCGTAATTGGGCTTGAAGATTAGAAAATTTGGGCTATCGAACCCTAAGACTAGTCTACTCAAAAACAAGTGCATAAGACTTGAGAACTGAAATGACCCTAGAGGTGTAGTGAATGAATGTGTCCCTGCTTATGAACATGTATGTGACTCTCTGAATTAGAATAGCGAACTTGAATCGAACCTATGTGTGATCGAAAGAACCACTTCTAAATACTTTATTCCATAAAATTTTTCGCGGATAATCAGTGGAACAAAATTTATAATGCATAAAACTTTCTAAGTCAGATTGTGCGATAAGAGATAAGTTCTAGATGACGTGATCGAGGCAAAATGGCCGTATCCGAACTCGTTAGATCGGGTCAAGGGTTGATAATAAGGTATCACCTCCACCACCAACTCTTGATAATGAGTAGCAAGATCAGACGAGGAATAATGCTTTACCGCGGACAGTGCTGCGAGTATTAGAGATGGTGGCTGGAGAGGGAGAAATATGAGAGTTCGAAAATTGTTCCCGAGCGACTTTGAGCCAATGGAGCGGATTTTTTCTGTAATGTATCGGGAGTGGCACTTAGTACGGTCGAATATCGGTTGGAAACAACCAAGTGAGTTGTGGATGAGCTCGATCTAAACCCTGAGAGAAAAAGGTGAAAGAAATGGTAACGCTACTTCGCGACGAGACGTATCAGTGGTGGCTCACGGTTCGGGATAGTGTCACAGCGGAGGACCCCATTTGGGAGTATGTCAAGATGACATACCAGAATAAGTATGTCAGTACTTATTACATTGATGCTCAGAGGATATATGTTTTTGGGACTAGTTCAATGGAACAAGTCTGTGGTGAAATACGAGACTGAATTCCTAAGGTTAAGCCAATATGCTCGAAGAGTAGTGTCTACAAAACATGAATGATGTGTTCGGTTTAAGGACGGATTAAGAGACGGCCTGAGACTGTTGATAGTTCCTCAACAGGAACGGGAAATTGCTGTGTTAGTCGAAAAAGCTAAGATAGCTGAAGAGATTAAGAACTCGATGAGATAAAATCGAGATAAGAATATGAACCGTGATGGGAGAAATTTTGAATTGTCTAAATTATCTAAGGATCTTCAGAAAAGACCGAAGGTTGAAAGTTTTGCTCATGTGATTAAGCCAGCTATGGGAAATTGGGACCGTCCGTGTGCTCAGTGTGGAAAATATCGTGTCGGCGAGTATTGGAACCAGAAATTGAAAATGTTTTAAAGTGTAAGTCTATAAGCAATTGAATATTGTTAAGGTTAGTTATGACCTTGTGTACATGTTGGAATTCTTATAAATATAGTGAAAGTCGACTGTGGATAGACTTTCTATCATGAAATGTTACTCAAGTGATAAGTACAAGCGATATGTGGATAGACTATCTATCATGAAATATTATTGAAGTGATAAATACAAGTGATGTAAATTATATGGTTTATAATTTTGGTTAGCTTGTAATGTGATTCAAATGGTGATAATACTGTATCAGGCTTTGATGCCTAGCAGGCTTTGTGCCGGTGTATATTTCAGGCTTTGATGCCTAGCAGGCTTTGTGCCGGTGTATATTTCAGGCTTTGATGCCTAGCAGGCTTTGTGCCGGTGTATATTCGGGCTTTGATGCCTAGCAGGCTTTGTGCCGGTGTATATTTCAGGCTTTGATGCCTAGCAGGCTTTGTGCCGGTGTATATTTCGGGCTTTGATGCCTAGCAGGCCTTGTGCCGGTGTGTATTTCAGGCTTCGATGCCTAACCGGCTTAATGCCGATGATGTGTTATAATAGAGAATTCATGAATCACTTACAAGATGAAACATGTTTGTTACCGTAAGCTAAATGCTCGAATAAGAGCAAGTCTTTCGTACTTGCAAGGAATAAGGAAATTTAGTGAGTTCCCAATTGAGTTAAGTAAATGTGATATAGTTAAAACTTCGGTAAGACTTTTCATATGTGCAATTGATCTTACCATTGATGTGTATGGCATCCGTAATGGAATTTAAGCTTGAATATGCTTATGGAGAAGTGGCCATATGTGAAAATGCTAAATGTGAAAAAGTTTGAAATGTGATTGCATATGTGTACATTTGAGTATATGTGATCGATATATGGTAAATTGAAATGTACGGATGTTCGTTCATAAGTAATTTCGAGGACGAATTATTTTAAGGGGGGTAGAATTGTAATATCCGAAATAGGGGTTGCAAGTTTGGACAATAACTCGATTGTATTAGGCCTCAAGAGCGGTTTTGATGTGTTTTTGGAGTTCCTAAAACTCCCGGAATAAAATGGGACACTTTTGAAAATTTGAAAATTTGAGGGTTAAAAGTGGAATTTTGGCTGAAGAGGCCTTGATATAAAAATTTGTAAAGTTATGGACATGAAAGTCCAGTAGTGAAGTGGTTTCCGTGTACCACTTAAGGGTCAGCGCCAAAATGAGGTCAGGGGTTCGAGTCTTCTATGCGGCAAAAGTTTTTATTTTTTTGTTATAAAAGGGCGTTAATGCCGAAGAAGGTTTTAAATAAATATTTTGAACGTTGCTGAACATGAAATTCCATGTGGTGGAGTGGCTAAGAGCGCAAGGGGGTGATTGCGGTTTCGAGGTCGGGCGTTCGAGTCCCATTGGGGGCGCGGATGCTTTTATTTTTGGCTCCCAGCGTTAAATTGAGGAAGCCAGAAAGTATAGTTTTAAAAGAAATCTCAATGCATTGTTAGCATAAAATGAACATAGGCCGAATGGTTAAAGACCTTGCTGGGAAGCTGCGACTAAGAGGACTCGTGTTCGAGTCCTGGGAGTCGCGCACGAGACATTTGTTTTTGCTTTCAACACTATAGCTTAAGGAGCCCCGCCAAAGATAGTTCAAAAGAAACGCGCGACGTATTTTGGCAAGAAAGACTCAGTAGCAAAATGGCTGAAGCTTGGAGATGCTTTCTCCAGGTCTCAGGTTCGAGACCTGGGGCAGCAGGCATGGTTTTCTTTTTTTGATAATGTGAAAGGGCTGCATGGGCATTAAATGCCTGCAGCAAGCATGCACGCATGCAACTTTGGGAGGGGAATTCTTCTTATCTTTTTTATCTTATTTTATTATGAACAAAATTGTTATATTGCTATTATTATTTTATTTGATGGTTCTCATAAGTTGCATAAAGTATTCCATATCTTAAATATTGTTTTATTATTATTGTTCTATATGAGAAAATGGGTAAGGAATTGAAAAAAAAATAAACAATATTGAACTTAGCAAAAAGAAGCATGTGGCCGGCCTTGGTTTTGGGAGCATGAGAATTTAACATTTTATTGTTTTATCTTCTTATTAAAGGATGGCTAAGGTAATGGGTTTTATTTTATTATTATATTATATAGAAAATGGTGTAGTGGGAATTAGTTTGAAAGGAAATGGAAGAATATTAAACAATGCTTCTCTCTTCTCTATGGTTATGGACGGCTTTGGAAGTGTCAAAGCATGGCCGGCCTTGTGCTTGGGGAAAAGCTTGGCCAAAACTTTGGTTTTGTTTCCTTTCATTGTTGTCTTGGCCGAAAATGAGAGAAGGAAAGAGAGAGACTGAGTTGNGCATGGCTGAAATGCATGCAAATGGTGGTTTCCTTCTTTGCTTTTGAAAGCTTAGCCGATTGTAGAAGTCTTTAAGCTATTCTTCTTCTTGAGCATGGCCGAGTAAAGCATCTTTCTAGGGACTATCTATTTGGTTTTCTGATAGCAAGAAGATACCAAAACTTTTAATTTTGTTTCCTTCTTTTCTCAAGCTATTCACGGCCAAAATAGAGACTTAGGGGAGTTAAGTTCGGTTTTGAAGGAACTAGGAAGCTCTCGTCTAGCTTATGTGTTTGCATGGGCTCCTTTCATTGTTGCTAGCCGAACATGATAGGCACTATTGCCGAATCCTCATTGAAGAAGGTGCCTTCGACTACTTCCTCTTAGTCTCTCTAAACAAAAGCTGGTAAGTACCCCTATTTAGTAGTTGATTTCTTCTCCTTTTTCCTTTTTCATGCCGAAATCAAGGCAAGATTTTGATTCAAAGAATAGCTGAACATGCTAAAGGCTATATTGATGTATTTTTATTGTGCTAGTGTTAAGGAGCTTTTAAAAGAGCTTAGGGGTTTCGGCTATCAAAGGATTTAGTATCTACAAGAGCAAGCAAACAATGTGAGACTTGGAAAATAAACTAGGTAAGTGTTATGTACATTTTGGTCAAGGGCCATTGTCTTAGATATGGATGTTAGCCGATTCTAACCACGCTTTAGTAGGACTTTCGATGACTTCGAGCAATCGACAAGATCGAGTGGAGTTTCGGGATCAAAATAAGCTAGGTAAGTGGTTGTAGAATTGGCCTAAGGCCACGATATTGGTACTAAGAGTGATCGATTTCGGTTATGTGATCTAGGGACAAATCGATAAAAGTAACAGAAGCCTTCGAGATTTTAGTTGCTGTTAGATTCGATAAATCAGAATCTCGCTAAAGTCAGGTGCGTTAGTTATCGCACTGTACTCTTGTTGTTATTCATTATATTGTGTTGTATGTGTTGTTTTATGTAAACGAATATGTTATGCATGTTAGCCAAAATAAAGTAAACAGTATGGATACTAAGGTAAGTGATCGAAAAATCAAGTTAGTGATTACGATATAAATCTGTCAGTGATTTGCGAGAAAAAGTGATTTTTGATGAATGTAAATAAAGTGATGACATGTGATGTATATTGTTCTGAATAACATGTGACCATGATAGATAAAATACACATATTGTTTCGTACGAAATGTTGTTATGGTACATATACGTACACATGAGACTTGTGATGTGACTATTGGAGAAAAGGTGTACACTATGTGAGTGGACTAATGCGAGCCTCGTGTTACATTCGCGACTGATGATCAGTGAACCGAGTGATATGTGGATCACTATGTGATCGTGCCTTAGCCACGACCTTATGAAATAATGTGCAAAAGAAAGATATGTGGATCACTTGTGGATTGGACTTCGTAACTGTATATTGTAATCACATTTCATAATAGTGTGTTTTCATAATCGCATATTTATAATTGTATGTTATATATATATATATCTATGAATTGTATGGATATGGGCCAAGCCCATATGTGAGGACATGTGCAACCACTATGCACTGAGTCTTGGTGACTCACTCTATTTTTCTAAAACCTTTCAGGTGGCGCGTAAAGCTTGGACGAGTCGGAGAGGAGAGGATACAAAGGTGGCCATGAGGAAATGGACTTTTATGAAAAGGGACGTTTTATGTGATTATTTAAATATTGATATTTTCAGTATTTTGACCAAATGGTATTGTAAAAGGCCCACTTAAGTATTTAAGCATCTCTATTATATGCCCTATTATGGATGGATGATTTAAAGGTTGATTGCTAATGGTTTTATTTTCTCAGTGAAGCTTGAAACCGATATGTTTATAACAAACTTCGATTTTACTTAAATATTACAAGTCACGAAAATGTTTTACCAACTTGACAAAATTTAACGGTTTATCTCTTCAGTAAGAATGTTTTTCGAAAGTGTTTCGCAGTGGCATTCCAAATTCGGTCAGACTAAATGGGCCGGATTTGGGGTGTTACAATGTGATTATTTAATGAGCTAAATATGTCATTATAGATCAAGAAGAATGTGGAATCAACCTTGACCGGGGAAAAGGCAAGGTTTCGAACTAAACCGCAAACTGACATATTTTGTATCGAGGTAAGTTTATGTGTAAACAATACATCCTTATTACATATGTTTTTACCTATTAATGCATTGTGTGGATTAAATGCTTATCGGTGAGATTTATTGAAAATGGTAGAAAATGGGAAATTCTCGAATGAACTTTCGAATAGAAATACGGGTACGAATAAATATCCGTAAATATGTAATTATTAGTGCGCTGTGTGCGATACCACCTTGTTATTCATCAACGATGGGCTGTGTACGATACCATCATATATATTATCATTTTGGTGGGCTGTGTGCAAAACCGCCGAGTATCTTGTATCATTCCGAAGGTTTCATCGAGAAATTGTCTAAGTGAAATTACATGTGGCTTTGTAGTGATAAGTGCAAGGTATAAGTGCAAGTAATGTGAGCAATGTTATATGATGTATGGGATTATGGTGAGGTTTGAAATGAGTAAGTATGGTTATGAGGACTTGAATTGTTTTTATTTAGTATGTGATGTTCTTGATTGATAAATATGTGTTATGATGTATATTGTTTACATATAGACTTACTAAGCTTAAAGCTTACTCCCTTCTCATTTCCCTTGTTTTATAGTGTCGAAGAGCCAGCACAGGATACGGAGATAATTAGAAGATCACCCACACTATCAGCACATCTTGGTATAGTTAGATTAAGCATTTTGAGTATGGCATGTATAGGGACTAGATTTAGTTGAATGTCATATTGTTTTGGCAAAATGTGTTGGCTCATTCAAAGATGAACTCTTTTGTATAAGGCCATAGTTGATGGCTCTTTCTTATTAATCTATGCAATGAGGCTATTCATGAATGTGCAAGTTGCATGGTTTTTTTTTTACTTGGTTTAATTATTGTAACACCCCTAACCCGTAACCGTCGTCGGACTAGGGTTAAAGGCATTACCAGACAGATCGGAAACATTCAAATCATTTCATACATTTCATTCATCATCATACACACAATGTCCCTTAAATAGGTCAACAAGACCTTAAGCATGCTTATAAACCGAGTCGAGACTAAACCGAAACACATACAACATTTCATGGAGAATTAAAACTTTTCTAAGTTACAGGGCTTACACGCCCGTGTGGGTAGGCAGTGTGCCTTCCACGGTTATTAGACACACTCGTGTGTCCTCCCCGCGGTCTATCCTGACTATACTCCCACGGCCACCAAGCACGCCCGTGTGCCTTGGCCGTGGACTATACTGACTTGGCCCCCACGGTCACAAAGCACGCCAGTGTCCCCTGACCGTGGTCGATCCTGCCAAAACCAACACGGTTATCCAGCACCCCCGTGCTAAGGCCGTGTACTACTAGGCCATATACTGATTTGCTCACAGGGTCACTAGGCACGCCCTTGTGCCATGGCCGTGTGGCATTATTGGTCATTTTACAAGACTAAAAGACCACCCATTTGGGTCTCACCTACAAGCAACATCTACCAACACATATCATGCATGTATGGCAACCAAAAAAATACTAATTGACCATTCAATCTATGCATTCAACAACCATTTCAATAATGACAATTTCAAGACTAAAATTCCAACCTATCACAACATAATTCATTCTTTTGCTTACTCAAAACTTGACCATTTCATAAGTCATCTAACATGCCAAAACATACTTCACATATCATGATCTTAATGCATATTCTCAACTTATCTCTAGCCAAATCCCATGGCTAAATTCATATAACAATTTATACCAAAAATACTAGCCTATACATGCCATATCTAGCTTTACATTCCCAAAGTGTACCAAAATGAGTTTATTAGTGTGATGACGATCCGTGACGGTCTCGAGCCTTCAGTAGCTTTGACGACCTATAAAACAGAGAAAACACACATAGAGTAAGCTTTCCAAAAGTTAGTAAGTCAATATACAAACAAACTTGGCATGAATTGCACATAACCAAATCAGAAAATGACCAATTTGATTCTCATGATACAAATCATCTCATTCTTTCTTAAGCTCGTTTGCTTAACCATCACTTACCATATTCCAATTCACATACCATATTGCACGTAGTTCATCTAGTCAAACTTTACATATTGTATTATCAATTCCATATACATAACATTCTAGTAAGATCACATAGATACTTACCTTGTATACACAATTAGTGTATAATCAACGTACCTGAATCAGACATTCATTTACTTAATCTATCGAAGCTCGGATTTGCCATTCATATCTCAGACTTGCCCGTTGAACCGTAAGGAATCTAATAGGACACTCAGAAAGCTCGGAATAATCGTACAATGCCAATGTCCCAGACAAGGTCTTATATGCACTCAGATATCGATGCCACTGTCCCAAACAGGGTCTTACACGAATCAATACGATGCCGATGTCCCAGACATGGTCTTACATGTAAAGCTCATATCGATGCCAACGTCCCAGACGTGATCTTACACATAAAGCTCATATAGATGCCAACGTCCCAGACGTGGTCTTCCACGAAATCTCAAATCAACGCAAACGTCCCAGACGTGGTCTTACATGATAAAACAGAACAGATACCTATGTCATGACATAGCTAATCTTATTTATTCCTAGGTTCGTACGGGACTTCTCGGACTGAGTCACTATATTGAACATATCTCGGAATTCATATGCATAACCTCTCATAAGCATCCGTCATCAACATTAATCAGAGGAACAATTATTATTTCATACAAGTACGTTTATTTGCATAGTGACTTACCTTGGATTCGGTTTAACGGAATGAAAACGGCTACTCGGTTACTTTCGCTTTCCCGCGATCTCAGTCTATTTTCCTCGGTTCTTGATATAAACATATTCAGAATTAACTCTTTTATTAACTAATTCATTCAACTCAATCCATACACATACATTTAGGGCTATTTACAAATTAACCCTCACATTTGTACAATTTATCAATTTAGTCCATTTTTCTCAAAACATCAAATTCACAAAATCAACCTATACTCATGCTTAGCCGAATGCATATACATATCATACAAGCCCATATTTTCCATCAAATTAGTAATTTAGTCCCTCAATTTGCTATTTTCACAATTTAGCCCTATTTAGCTAAAATTCATCAAAATTTCAAGAACAAAACATGTTTATCTAGCTCAAATCTTCATTTAACAACTAAACTCATCTCAAAACTCAACATATCAACAATGGCATCTCACAAAACACCATTAATTCATGAAATTAATACATGGGTTTTGTAGCTCTCAAAACAACGATTACAAAACATAGAAATTATCAAAAACTGACTCAAAATCATACCTTAAATTAAGCCTTCAAATGACCGAATACCTTGGCTAAATTTTCTTTCTTTTCTTGTTCTTGTTTTTCGGTGGTATATGGATGAATGAAATCCACTATCATGTTTCTTTTATTATAATATATCTATGTAATATAAAATAATTTTAACTTATAAAATAACATATAAAACTTGTAATATAAGCATTTCATCACTCCATGCCGTCCACTAACCATAAAATTGGCTTAATTGCCACATAAGTCCTTACATTTATAAAGCCATAACACATTGGTACTTTAACAAATAGCAAGCAACTTTCACATTTAATGCAATTTCATCCTTTTGTCAATTAAACACACAGACAAAGAATTAACTTACGAAACTTTACCACATGCTTAATCACATACCAACGGCACAGAAAATAATATTAAAAATATTATTTGAACTCGAATTCGTGTCCCGAAACCACTGTTCTGACTAGGTATCAACCGGACTGTTACATTATACATGAATGAGTTGATGGTTTGATGTGAGTTATGTTTATATGAGTTGGGGTGGTAGAAAGAGCTTGGCAAATAACCTTATTCTTGTCCACACGGGTAGACACACAAGCGTGTGTCTAGGTCGTGTGTGACACACGGTCAGCCTCATGGCCGTGTGGTTAGGTCGTGTGTCCCCTTACATGCTAGGTTTGTGTAGCACCCCTTACCTGTGTCCAACACCGGAACCGGATACGAGGCATTACTATGCTTGACCTTGCTTAAACATTAATTAATGGGCTATAAAATTTTGTTTTGATTTAAAAACTTTCTTTTCTTAGTCATAACATTCATCTCATGGGCCTACAAGTCCGTAAACATACATCCAGATGGTTTCGGAGTTCAACTGGAAACTTTTACCCTTTTTGAAAATTTTTGTCTAAATAAGGGTCACACGCCCGTGTGACTTGGGACACGCCCATGTGGGTAGGCCGTGTGATCTCACACGCCCATGTCCCTAGCCCGTACAATTTATTTATTTCGCACCTACAAGGGTTTTCACACGGCCTGACACACACCCGTGTCAACAGCCCGTGTCTTTCACACGGCCTAGACATGCCCGTGTTCTTTCCCATGTGAAAAATTAGGGGTACTTTGTTTATGACGTCATCAATCCCTTAAGGAGCACACGGCCTAGGCACACGCCCGTGTGGCTAGCCCGTGGCCAACACCGACTTAAAACACTAACTCGCAGGGGACACATGGCCTTTTAACACACCCATGTGGGTTGACCGTGTGTCACACACGGCCTAGACACACGCCCGTGTGTCTACCCGTGTGGACATTTAAAGGCTATTTTCTAAACTAATTGCCACCCTAAGATCAAGATAATTC